>MJUU01036732.1:30642-60421 GCA_002080025.1 Modiolus philippinarum | reverse complement strand
AGGCAAATAAATTCAATACAAAAAAAATTAAACAAACAACACATTTTTTTCCTTTTGTATATAAATAAGAAAAAAAGTTACTGTCCTATGACCTTTTAGAATGAAAAAACTTGAGGTCCTACTATTATAAGAGTCAAAATAAGTATGTGTCCTACCACATATTGCACCGGTCCCAAATCCCCAATAAATATTGACCGGTCCCTAAAAAGGTTCATGTGGGACATTTTTGTGTGACTATGGGTATTCATATATTACCAGAGAGACTGTCAAAGCTTTTTCCTGACCCCTTCTTCTGCCAACATGTGTCTGTTGAACATCTGATACCATCCTGTGTTTGTTCCATATCTTCTTAATTTAAATTGTCTTAAAAATAGCATGTAGATATAAAAGTATATGTTATCGGAATTTTGACAGCAAGATATCGTAAAATATCATCCCGTGAGCCAGAATATGAAGCTTTGGAGTGAGTGAATGCAAGTTAACCCATATTTAGTCACCTGTGAAGCATCATGCAAAAATGGGCAAGAATTCTTACGAAGTTGGAGAGACACAAAAAAATTATACATGTAAAATTTTTAAGTTGAGTAAATTAATTATATAAAATTTAGACCAAAATTTATAATTCTCCTTATTTGAAATCAGGACATGTATACTTTCCAAGTCAGGAAACTCTAGCCTTTGTTGGTCTTGTTATTTTTGAAAATTTTAGTTTCTTATTTGTCACAAAGTTTAGTAGGGTGTCCATTTCGCTGAACATGTTATATTGAATATTGGTTTAAACTAAAACTAGAAACACAAGAATCTAAAAATGGTAAACTTGATACTTATTTTTTAATCAAAAACTGTTTTGAACGAGAAAAGTATTTAGATCTCAAACAATTCAAATTAAGACAAGCCATATGCAAATTAAGAATCAGTGCACATCCTTCAAGATTTGAGTGCGGCAGATACGAAAACAATGAGCGTTCAGAAAGACTTTGTATATATTGTTCAAAGGGTAAAGTTGAAGATGAGCAACACTTTTTAACCGAATGTTATTTATATAATAACGAAAGAAGAAATTTTTTTTCCTGTTTAGAGAAACTCTGTTTAAACTTTAGTGCAATGAATGATCGTTCAAAATTTATTTGGATTTTTTCAAATGAGAATTCTGATGTTCTAGACCTTCTCGGAGTTTATATCCAAGAGTGTCTTGAGATTAGACGCCAACATGGTTGACTGTTATATATAGTGTGTATATTTATATTTCTACTGGTATTATCCCTGCTTGGCTCTGGTCTGACCGTTGGAAATATTATTATATAATTATCAGTTTATTACAATCGTTATACATATATATATATATATATATATGTTCTCATGTTCTTTGTCTAATTTTGTATGTATGTATGTGTACCTGAAATGAATCTTAATCATTGTATAAAATTTGTATGCCCCTTGTGGGACCATTAATTGGAATAAACAATCTTATCTTATCTTATCTATGTTATACATTTTTAGGGGCCAGCTGAAGCCTGCCTCTGAGTGTGGGGTTTCCCATCGCTCATTGAAGATCCATAAGTCACCTTAGGCTGTTGATTTTCCATTCCTGAGCGAGTGGTTGTCTGTTTCACATATTCCCCATTTCCATTCTTTTTTATATTACAGTAAAATGTTTTAAACTTCCAGTTGAAAAAGGGGGGGGGGTTATAAAAGTAATTCCATTATTGTCTATAAAGAGATTATAACATACCACTTGAGTTATTTTCTTCTAAGAATGATTCTAAAGCCAGAAAGTGTGCCATAGATTGCTCTGCTTAGCCTCTAGGGCTTCCCCCACTTCTGTTTCTCTTCTCTTCAAAGATTTATCTGTAATCATGGATTTTTTTTAAATAAAAAGTTTGCTTCTTGAAAGTGGGGAAAAAAATAATTTGTTCTAGGGCAAGTAAGAAAAAAAAAAGGATGATTTAAAAATAGGACGAAAAAAATAGATTGTTGTGAAGGATCAAAAGTAAAAAAAAAGACTGCTGAAGAATAGTGACTGCAGGTGTATGGAGTGGACAGAAGAAGACAACCAAATATCCAAAGACATCTTCCACTGAGACAATGTTATATAATAGGACGTGTCCATTACCAATCCAAACACACTCAAAACAGTTCACCCAGTTTTCATTCATATAATAACTTAATCAATTATGTTATTTATGTATCTATGATTTTTAAATATGTGTAAATATTGAAAGGAAAATGAATTATTAATTTTATATAATCTTAAACATATTAGTATAAAATTATAACATAGATTTATATCCTCCGGTGTTTCGGTTTAGGCTACTACAATTTTAGGGTAAATATACCGTTTGTATATTTTTTTTGAAAAACAGATAAGTACACATGGTAACCAAGGCTAATCCATCATCAGGTACCCCAAGCCTGTATGGAGATAGTAATTATTGATTACTGAAATCAGTTGCCGCTAAGTATGTATAACGATAGGGGCACGACACCGGCAGTTACTCTCTAATAAGGATATGTATTTTTTTCCGTCAGTGTTTTGCCACTTTTTCATGTTTTATTCTTCTGTGTCTTATGGTTTATTTCAATAAAGCAGACGTTAAGTGATCTTTTATGTTCTTGTGTTTTTGATATGCAATAATAGGCGGCCTATGAAAAATGCTGTTTGCTTCCTCATCATCTTGTACGAATTTCCAATGTTTATTCAAAGCCCTTCTTAGTTGTTGAAGAGCCGGGTTATATTTTGTTGTGAATACTAATGGTATGTTTTTTCGCACATTTCTTTGTGAATTGTATTGTAATGTCCTTTCTCTTGGTGAGCTGTGTCAAGTCTGCTTGGATTAGTAGTGGACACGTTTTATTTTTTTTNTGTAGAAAATCTTAGAAAAACAAGCAAAAGCAAAAACAGTCAAATAGATTTAAACAATTTGATGCACTTTGTACAAAAGAGGACACCAGATGCTCAATTTTCAATTCCACCTGTTAAGATACATGATCTACTCACAAGTCTTAATAAACCTGGTGTAAATAAATCTGCAGGAACAGACAATATAGGTCCAAGGATACTCAAACTATGTGCCCCTATTATTGTATCATCATTAACATATATTTTTAATAGAATAATAGATATTGGTATAAAGATGGTGACAGAGGTCTACCTACAAATTACCGACCAATATCTGTTTTACCTACCATTTCCAAGCTTATTGAACGTCATGTTCAAAAACATTTTTATATGTATCTATCCAAATTTAAACTGTTACAACCAGCACAGTCTGGATTTAGACCTGGGCATTCATGTTAAACAGCGCTTGTAAATATTATTGACACGTTTTTAGAGGAAATGAATAATGGTAATTTAAATATAGCCATCTTTTTAGATCTAAGGAAAGCTTCTGATGTTGTAGATCATGATATTCTGTGTAAAAAATTAGCAATATATGGCTGCAATGATAAGTCAGTAACATTTATTAAGTCTTATTTATGTGATAGAACCCAGCAAGTTCAAATTGGAAATATTAAAACTGAGGGTCAATACTAGGCCCTCTTTTATTTATTTTGTATATAAATGACTTGCCATTACATATAAGAAACTGTGAACTGATTTATATGCTGATGACGCTACTATACATGCAGCTGGCAGAGACATTATTGAATTATAATGTAAGATGCAACAAGATCTGAATGAAATGGAAAAATGGTGTGAGAGCAATAATATGTTTGTAAATACTAATAAAACAAAATGTATGGTAATAGGAACAAGACAAAAAATTTCTTCACAATCTGTTGAACCGTCATTTACCATAAACACCATAAACACACAGACTTTGCAAATTTCTGACTGTGAGAAATGTTTGGGAGTAAAACTTGATTCGCATCTGAGCTGGTTACATCAGGTAGACCAGGTATGTTCCAAAATTGCTAGTCGTATCTATCTTCTCTCAAAAATTAAAAAAATATTTGAATCAAGAATCAAGAAAACTTTTTTACTCTGATTACATTCTTCCATTAATTGATTATTGCATAATAATTTGGGGGAGCTGCAGCAGTGAATATTTTAACCGTATTGTTAAATTACAAAAAAGGGCTGCAAGACTTATTTTTTATTTTTTTATTTTTTTTTTTTTTTTAATTCTTTATTTCTCATAACCATTGTGAATACATAGGCATAGAGATACAAAATGCAAAATAAATATATAAATAAATATATGATAATATATACATATATACAGGTTAACAGCAAAAAAGAGAGATGACATACAAATGTTATCAGCCAGGAGTCGACACCTGTTTATTTATGTTTTTTATAAAGGTGCATAATTTTTTCAATTTTGATTGCTTTTTCATATTGAAAAGCTTATAAAATTTAATTACATTTGGCCTTGAAAAATAAAACTTATCTAAATATTTGTTCCTGATTTCTTTAAAATGCTGACATTCCAATAAATAGTGGAACTCATCGCCAGTGCTTCCAGAAGTACAGTGCTGGCAAGTTCTATTGTCAATTTCGATTCTGTGCCATCTGCCTACTTCAATAGGGAGATGGTGATTTCCCGTCCTAAATTTACAAATAGTTATACTATCATTTATATCCAAAACATTCAAATAGTGTTCAAATTTAAATTCTTCCTTAAAAATTCTATAATTTTTAGCTTTTGAAGATTCTTGTAAAAGTGTATTCCATGACTGTTTAAACTGGTCCTGTAGTCGGGATTTTACAATATTTTTCAACCAATTTTCGCTTACAAAATATTGTGTATACCAAATATTCGAAAAACCGCATTCATCAAATATATTTTTAACCTTTTTCATGAATGGAATGTCAACATTATTTATAGAATAAAGTGCAAATGCTAATCGGTATGGTAGGACGATAATTTACTTTCTTTGCTTAGTATTAACTTACACCAAAACGAAATAATCTTTATTTTGATATCAATTTCTAATGGATATCTACCATAAATGATATAGTTGGGTGTTGAATTTTTCAGTTTTAAAAGAAGTTTACAAAATTTTAGGTGAACTCTTTCGATTATATGTACATTTCCACACCCCCAAATTTCACATCCATAGACCAATATAGGTTTGACAATCTTGTCAAATAGGTCTAATTGACATTTTATTGATAGGTTATGAGTTCGACCCATTTTCAGTACATTAAACATGGCTTTTGTAGCTTTCTCAGACAGTAGTTTTTGAGAACATTTTGGATTTCCCGTTCTGGACAAAAGAACACCCAAATAGTTAAATTCCGACACAATTTCTATTTCATTGTTATCAATATTAAACTGAAGATTTAGTGGAGCCCGACCCTTGGAAAAAATCATAACCTTAGTTTTTGAGACATTTACTTTCATTTTCCAAGTTTTACAATACTCGTTAAAGAAATCAAGCTGTTTTTGTAAATCCTCGGCCGTTTCTGCTAAAACAACTGTATCGTCTGTATATAATATTAAGAACAATTTAAGATAAACATTTAAATGAGTTTCAATGTCATCAGAAATACTTGCTAGTCCATTCAAATGTTTGTCTTCAAGGAAAGATTGTAAGTCATTTAAGTATAAAGCAAAAAGCATAGGTGAGAAATTTTCACCTTGCCGAACTCCCTTATTACAAACAAAATAATCAGAAACATCACCGTTATACACAATATTAGACTTAATATTTTTATACAAGTTTATAATAACATTGTACATTTTCCCATTTATATGACTGTGTAACAATTTATACCACAGTCCGTCCCTCCAAACTGTGTCAAAGGCTTTCTGGAAGTCAATGAACGCCGCAAATAATTTTTTCTTTTTACATTTAAGAATTTCAAAAAAAGTTGATAATGTAAAAAGGTTATCTATAGTTGAGTAGCCAGAACGAAAACCGCACTGGTTTTCATTCAAAATATCAAAATTTTCGACAAATCGTTTAATTCTTTCGTTCATTACCGAAGTAAATAGTTTACTCATACAACTAAGGATTGTTATGGGTCTAAAGTTTTTTGGGTCATTTTTATTGCCCTTGTTTTTGTAAATAGGTTTAATGTTACCAACGAGCCAATTTTTAGGTATAAATCCAGAATCAAATATCAAGTTAAATATTTTTTCATAAACGGGTAAAAACAGTTCCGAGGTGGACTAAATATACTCATTTACAACTTTATCTTCTCCGTATGCCTTGTTATTTTTTAAATTTTTGATACAAGAACGAATTTCAGCTTGGGTAATTTGTAAATTTAAATCATAATTTATATTATTCTAGATAAAGATTTTTTAGCTCCTTCTGCTCCACTGTTTAACACACTTGGTTGGATGACAGTTGATAACAGGATTATATATCACAGATGCGTTTTGATTTTTAAATGTTTAAATGATGATGCACCTTCTTATTTAATCGACAAGATTAGGTACATCTCTCAGAGTAATCCATATCAATTAAGAAATGTTATTAGTGGTGATTTATGTGTACCAAAAACTAAAACAGAACTTTTTAAAAAATCATTTAGTTTTTCTGGACCTTCTACATGGAACACTCTACCAGGCTCAGTGCGAAATTCTAAGAATATTGTGGTTTTTAAAAATAAGCTAAAATGCTACTTGCTCAACAAACAAATTGTACCAGCTGAATAAATTTGTATTTTTATAACATTTTGTATCTGATATCACAATGTACTCTTTAATTGTAGTATGCATTATCTTGTGTGTATTCAATATTGTTATTGAGGGCCTCAGGGAAGATAAGTTTGTACTAACTGTGTAACCCTCTTTAAATAAAGCTTTTATTATTATTATTATTATTATTATTTGAATAATATTATTAAGTTATTATTATTAAATTGTTTAAATACTGTTTTAAGTGTTTTAAGGAGTCAACAAAATATCAATTAAATACATATGTAATATCAAAATACAATTATGTAATGACTAAATGATAAAATAAAAGGAGATAAGGAGAATAATATGAATATAATTAATCTTAAAAATAATATCTATAGATTTTGCAAATTAGACCTTAGTGAGCTGTGTCAAGTCTGCTTGGAATAATTAGCGGCAACTGATTTCAGTAATCAATAATTACTATCTCCATACAGGCTTGGGGTACCTGATGATGGATTAGCCTTGGTTACCATGTGTACTTATCTGTTTTTCAAAAAAAAATATACAAACTTTATATTTACCCTGAAATTGTAGTAACCTAAACCGAAACACCGGAGGATATAAATCTATGTTATGTTGCAATCATATAGGTTTACAGTAACCAGTAAGAAGAAACCTTACATTTAAGCAAAAGGTCAAAGGTCATCAAGATCACTTGTGAAAGTCACAGTAAAAGTTTGGTCGTTTGTTGTAAGAACTCAAGCTGAGTGGTCATGGCAACAAAGTTATTTGTGATAATAGTCCAAAGCTACCATATCAAAAAAAAAGTATTGTAATGTTGCTAAGAGGAAATAAATGATATTGGCAACCGTCAATGACTTAGCAATAAGTTAAACTTTCAAGGTCCTTAGCAACAAAAGTGAGGAGTTTTTTTTATCATTAAATTTTCAGACCAGAATAGACAATGAAATTAGACTCAAAACATGGCGAAAACTTGTGAAATATATTTCAATTATTCTCTGAAAAAAGTTGTTTTTTTATTTAATAACAATACTTTAATAACCAACTTTCTTAAACATTTTTACTTTAGTATCATAATTTCATTGAAATATCATGATACATTTGTATTACTTTTTAAGTGCGTTTACTGTCAAAATGATCAAAGACAAATATCTTGTCTTAGATCATGAAAAGAATCAGATCAAAACAAAAAACAAAAATAGGGAGAGGATGACAACATATTTTGATCCACAGTGCATTGTTGACTTTTATTTGTGGACTTTGGTTGCCTTGTACTTGAACGAAAAATCGGTGTTCTTGTTGGTACTAAATTACTCAACACATTTCGATGTAGTTCTCCATTTGATATAAAACCCTTTTATAAACAAATAGAAACAACAAAATTTAAGCACCCGCTTAAATCTATAATTTCTTTAGACAGTGGAACTTCGATGGCTCTAATACCTTAGGGACCAAAAAAAAAAAAAAAAAACAGTTCGAGAAAGAGGGGTATTCGATCTATCGAGGTCGAACTGTGTTTAAATTCGAACATAGGGTCTAGAAAAAGGGTTCGAGATATCCATGTTGTTCGAGTTATTGCAGTTCGAGCCATCGAAGTTCCACTGTATGTAATTTCATCTTTCGATATACTGACAAAATGTTTTCACTCATTCAATGATTAACCCATATATCAACGAGTACTTACATTGTGGATTCAAGATGAAGGCCTAATTACGACTTCAAGATGAAGAACAACAAAAAGCGCTGCTTCTTTGTTTGATATACCATGTATGTGTAGAGTCTTAGGCTCACGAACATTTACTCTATATCGTTTCATTGAAAACGTGCTATCTCAGTCAAAAGATAATGAAATAAAAGACCCTACAGAAACTTGAAAGTCTGATTTTAATCTGATCTATTTCCAGCAATTGACAAAACTGAACGCCTTATTACTTGAATTTTTTAACTAACATGATGATTTAAATTTTCCTATTATGAATTTTCCTTTTTCTGAGTGACAAAATCCATTCTGCCACTGAATACGCCTTGAACGTATCTCATCTGATACCATATGCTAGAGGATCTTTTCCAAATCCTTTCACTGTTTATAACCAACAAATATTTATTACTGCCAAGAATACTACCCTTACATTTGTGAGACAAAAGTACAGTGTAAATGGTACAACGAAAAATTGAACGAGCAAGCAATTTTAAACAAACTCCTGGCAAATTGTAGTAATTCAGAGATTACACAGTTTATAAAGTCATTAAGTATTTATCATTGTAATGAACAATATATGTGGGCAACGTTTAGAAATATATATAACTTGTTCAACTATATGAAATTGTATAATTAAATTATGATATAGCGATAGAAGGCGTCGTCAGAAGTTCAAAGATAATTAAGGCTATAACGATAATGATTCGTTATAAATGAAGGATTACTACGAACGTAGTTGTTGTTATATACGACAAAATACTACCAACATTTATTTCTGTTACAGATACAATAAAGTGAGTTCTCTTTTATTACATACTAATATTTGATAAAGATGAACTTACCTTTGATATTTGAAAACAGGTATCAGGTAAGCAAAAAGTATGGTTATAAAAAGAAACATAGTCAGAAACTGAGATAGAAACTGGAACACTCAACGGTTTCAAAACTAGATATTTGGAACTGATCAATTTAATAGATGCCGTACAGCTCATTAAAATTATTGCAGTTGGAGTTGATGTATGTGTTATGGTCTCATGTTCATTTACTCCATATCCTTTTGTAAAATATATGCTGTATAGGGCTTTATATTCGCGGAAAAAGATTTTCGCGGTTTTCCGTGTTGGATTTATTCGCGGGGGTTTCTATTCGTGGATTTTAATTAAAGTCATTATCTTCATTTACATTCAGGTTTAGAGTAAAATATTCGAGGGTATAAAATTTCGCGGTTATCATTTCAAACGCGAATAGCGCGAAAACTAATACCGCGAAATATTACAACCATACTGTAATATGAAGCCTGTTAGTCACCTTCAACAGTACGTCAGCAAAATTTTAACTGGACTAGGACGTAGCTCCAGTGCAGATTATTAAATTCATCGACAACAGGGCCAAAAATTAGATTTATTTGAACAGAGGGGACAGTAAAAAGAAAATATTTGAAAAGACCTTGTGATTGTTTTTTTTTTTTATCGTTGTCAGGATATGAGGGATTAATTGAAACTGCATAATATGCCTCTAAATACACTGCAATTCTTTTACAACGATATGTTAAACGTTTACATCAACCCTTTGTATGTGAAGATAATGTTTTATTTATAACTACACTGCTTTCTAAATTCAACCGGCATCAATTTTTCAATCTTCTTTTCAAAAAAAAAAAAAAAAAAAAAAAAAAAAAAAAAAAAAAAACGACATCCCACCTTTGAAGGAAACTATAAAGGTAACAAAATGCCTAATTCATCAAATGGGAGATATCTACAACCGAATGTCAAGCATTTAATCTTGTATTTCATAAACATTTTTAACTTCCCTGATGTGTTTCTCTTTTCTTTGCCATTTATTATTTTTAACCCTTTATAACATACTATACTAATTACCCCACTGATCCCGAATGTTTATCTTTTCATTTGTTTTTTTTAATGGCATTATTATTATTTTTATTATTTTTTTTTTGCTTACTCTTACAACAATGACAAATCCCTGCCAACAGCCCAAACTTGTGACACAGTTTTTGAAACTCACCTATTACCTCGAATGAATAATAGTCCATGGGCTGGAATAACCCCCTGCACCCCCAACTTATGATCCCCACCCATATTTTTAAGTCCTTCTATATCCCCTCTTCAAAGTTAAACATGTAAACATGAGCATAACCTGCACGCAATATTGGAACAGGTCCCTTTTTTAGACCCACCCAACGAAATTTTGGAAAATTTCGTTTTTTATCAAAGTTTTTCTTTCAATTGCTTCAAATTGAGGATTGATACCTCTCAGTTATAAAAAAAAAATGGTATAGAATTATAGCCTATGGTATTAGCTTTACAAATATTCCACATAAGTTCCATTTCTATACCCAATACGTTATAAAAATTCAAAAATCTTACCCCTACCCCTTCGAAATGTTGACGTAAATTAAAAGATTTTTCTCGAAATTGTGTAAGTTCAATGGTCCTTACAAACCAGTATGTTGTTCATTTCATAATTCTTGGAATTGTTTTTAGTCCTTCAATATCCTTCTTTAAAAATTAAGCATGTTAACATAATGGTTATATGTTTTGAATGACCAAACAATCACTTCTAAATAGACAAATAAAACACATCTTTGAATATTTTCGTTTTCGACAAAGTTTTGTCCCTTTTTTGCCTCATCTTATCTATGAGTGGCTCAAATTCAAGAAAGGATGGAATAAAATTGAAGTCCATGATGTCTTCTTTACAACTGGTACACATTTTGGTAGTTTTGAAGTATTATAAACTTCCAAGATCCGTAAAACTTACCCCTACCCCAACAAATTTACTCTAAAATTGTCAATTTTTTGTCTATGATCGCATACAAATTACCAGAACACGCAAATTGTGTGTTGTATATGACAAGGTTGCAGGAATTATATTGTGATTTCGTATTTTAACAGCCATTTGTTGACTTAAAGTCAATATCTTGCCCGGAATTTATGAAAAATGGGCATTTTCTACATTTCAGATTTATTAAAAGTTCACTGTTAAACCGTAATACATTCAAAATCTGGATGATATTTCTGAAGATATGCCAATTAATTGTTCTTATGGATATAGAAATTGTCTTAAAAAATTGCTTAGAAAAGCAAGGAGTGTTTAATGTGACTCTGAGTACCGAAAATCTTACCCCTACCCCGACAAATTTTCCCTAAAATTGTCAATTTTTTCTCTATGTTCGCCTAACAATAACCAGAACACGCAAAATGTGTGTTGTATATGACAAAGTTGCATGAATAACTTAATGATTTGCTATATTAACAGCCATTTGTCGACTTAAACTCAATATTTTTACCAAAATTAATGAAAAATGGGAATTTTCAACATTTCAGATTTCTCCAAAGTCCATTGTTAAATCGTTAAACATGTCAAATCCGGTGGTTATATCTGCCGATTTGCCATCTAATTGATCTAAGCAATACATTTGTTGTCTTAAAACATTGCTCAGAAAAACAAGGAGTGTTTAATGTGACTCTTAATGCCAAAAATATTACCCCTACCCCAACAAATTTTCCCTAAAATTGTCAATTTTTTGTCTATGTTCGTATAAAATTAACTCAAACAATAATAATAATGCACGAACTGCATCACGATTTGAAATTCTAACAGCCATTTGTTGACTTAAACTCAACATTGTGCCCGAAATTGAGGAAAAATGGGAATTTTAAACATTTCAGATTTGGTCAAAGTTCACTGTTAACCCGTTATAAATTGCAAGTCTGGAGGATATATCTGCTGATATGCCAAGTAATTGTTTGAAGTGATACATTAGTTGTCTGAAAACAGTCTTTAGAAAATCAAGGAGTATTTAATGGGACTCTGAATACCGAAAATCTTACCCCTACCCAAACAAATTTTCCCTAAAATTGTCAATTTTATGTACATTTTGTTTGTATTTGTTCGCATAAAATAACCAGAACATGAATAATGTGTGTTATATATGACAATGGTGCAGGAATAACATCATGATTTGGTATTTTAACAGCTATTTGTTGTCTTAAACCCAATATTTTGCCCCAAATTGATGAAAAATGAGGATTTTCTGTATTTCAGATTTGTCCAACGTTCACTGTTTAGTCGTAATACATGTCCAATTTGGAGGAAATTTCGGCAGATATGCCTTTTAATTGTTATTTGTGATACATTAGTTGTCTTAAAACATTGTTTAAAAAAAACAAAGAGTGTTTAATGTGACTCTAAATACCTAAAATCTTACCCCTACCCCAACAAATTCACCCTAAAATAGTCAATTTTTTGTCTATATTCGCATAAAAATAACCAAAACACACAACGTCTGCATTGGATATAACAATGTTGCATTAATTTTATCATGATTTGTCATTTTAAGTCCCACTTGTTAGATTAAACTCAATATTTGGTACAAAATTGATGAAAATCGGAATTTTCAGCATTTCAGATTTGTCCAAAATTCACTTTTAAATAGTAATATGTGGCGAATCTGGATGATTTATCTGCAGGTTTGCCAATTCATTGTTCTTGAGGATATATAAATTATCTTAAAACAATGTGTAGAAAAACCAGGGGTGTTAAATGTAACTCTAAATACCGAAAATTTTACCCCTACCCCAAGAAAATGATGCTAAAAATGCCAAAAATATGCCTGTCTGTATTTATATATGAACAAAACATACTAATATTTTTACNGGGGGGGGGGGGGGGTAATATGTTTGCAATTTATGAGAGTTTAGTTAGTCTAAAATGTTCAAAAGCATATATTCTAATAGATATAGTGAAAGGGTATTTTATCAACAGTTTTACGTTATATACTAAATTCGTGAAGCTTTTACATCTCTTAGTCAAATTAGCAATAATTCTGAAAAACGGAAAATTCACATTTTTCATAAAATTTCGAGCAGAAGGGCCAAAAAAAGACCCCGTAAAAAGTTTAATTCATCTTAAATGGTCTTCTGCATATCAGCTCTAGTGAATTACAAACAAAAATTTGCATTAGACATGATTTTTTATAATTTAGAACCTGAAGATTTTGAATTTTCCCCTAATTTTAAGGGGGGAGGGGTGCTAATTTTGGCATTTTTGATCCCGCAATAAGTCTGACTCTGAATTTTTTTCACATAATTTGTTGCTTACATGTTATAAATCATTATTGTATTGGCAATTATTAGATATTTATTCAAATTTATACGATCCAGAAGTAAGAAAGTCAAAATCGTGAAAATATTTAAAATTTCGAAAATTTCCATTTTTCAAAAATTATTTTACCGAAAATCAAAATTTTAAGGACTTTAATGGTTTTATTTTTCAACATTATATCACAACTGATAAATGAGGCATAAAAACTAGATCAAATCATGAAATTTATTCATCTGAAACGAGGTGAAAGCTTTAAAATCGTCATTTTCGCAATTTTTTGCAGGGGTAGGGGTATATCTTTTGCATCCCCAGATCACAAAAATGGCATAAAGTGTCCAAACGTGTGTTCATTGTAAAGTATATTAAATAAGCTTTAATTTGATACCAAATTTCAGTACATCTAACTTATCTACATAACAATTATGGAGCTTAGAACATAAAATTAAGATTAAAACTAACATACAAGAATTTTGTGTGGTGTACTATAAAAGTGGCACTACACTGTCTATGCGTGCAGGTTATGTTCGTGTAAACATGTTTTATTTTGAAGAGGGGATAATAAAGGACTGAAAAAAATCGGTCTGGATCATAAGTGGGGGGTGCACGGAAAGTGATTTCAGCCCATGGCCTATAATATTGACACCGCTGTCTCCATTGTACAAATAGGTTAGTTTATTATCATTGTAGAAAACATAAATGCGATCCCCGATAAAGAAATTATTATTCTATGGTGGCCAGATGCGGCCATTTCTGCGTTTTTGCGTTTTGCGTTTTCTACTTTCACTTTCCACACAGCGAAAACGCGAAATCGTGAAAGCGAAATCACGAAAACGCGAAATGAATTTCACTCCATGTTTTCGCGTTTTCCATATCATTCTAATAAAATCGATATTATTTAAAAACGATGATCATGACTTTTTCAAGATTCGCATTTTTTATGTGCAAAAAAATGATGGAGGCAGTGTATACTACAGAAATAAAAACTAAAACTCGACTTATCAACAACCAGATCCGATTTTCCCCTTATTTCTTGAATATAATCGTTAGAAGGGATTATTTTAACTTTGGTTGACTGAATAACATTATCATCCGTATTTTCAACATTGTTGCGTTTCAGATATATTTATATCAAGGTTGGCTTTTGCTAGTGCCGGTACCAAGTCCGGCTGTCCCGAGTTCCTATCGTTGTCTACGTTTGTCTTTTGTCTTATACGTGTTTTTCTTGTGTAGTTCCCTTGCAAATTGTTGCATGTAATTATAATTTTCAGCCATTTTAGGTGATTCCTGATATCCATTTTTAACATAAATCTTCTGAAACATGGAAGCAAACGTTGATGCTAAGTGTAAATGCGATATTTGTTCGCTTAAATAAGCGCAAATAGAAATGACACTCGATTTCAAATATTTTCCTATCTAATTTAGAGAAATATGAAACTCTTCCATTGCACCGATGCGGCTATGTTTCTATTCATGTATGTTATGCTGACGAAAGGGATGTCACTGGAAGAACGATTCAACAAAAGAACCGGCTGGGGTATATATTACATAAAAGGAATGGGGAAATTATTCATTTTTTATCATGTATTTCATAAATCTCAAAAGTTATTTATTTTTTATTCACTTTTTTTCTTTTTTTTAAGTTACAATGCTTAAATGCCCGCTGACCCCGAATCAATGTTTATTTATTCACTATAATTTTTTTTGCATTTCCTTGAATCAGGGGTAGACCCTCGCCAACACCTATTTAGATTTTTACACTTTTTACGAAGTCTAGAATTTGACCAAAAAAGCAACATTTTCTTATAAAACTTTCTCATATCTCACGGACCTATGCCTTTTATTAGTGATATTTCTTAGACTTATAATATCTAACAATCTTGAAACTTTGAGAGAAAACTCGATGCTAGAGATCGATATTTTAAACAAAAATGGGTCCAAAATAGACCAAAATTGATGAAATTTGTAAAAAAATCGCCAAAAATATGGGGTTTCGAATGGCTATGTAAAAAATGCACACGGACATACGGTTTCTCTTCAAAAATAATTTGTTCAGGGTCGTGTAATTATAGAAATACGGATTTCGGGAAAAATTGAAGCATGAAAATTTTGACCCCTCAGGAGAAAACATCCTTAACTCAAATGAATAATATTGACTGTAAGAATAAGGTCAGAATAACATTTTTGACCCACATAACTTACAAATAAAAGTATATTGTTAAAGTTTTTCATCAAAATTTACCATAGCTATGAAATTTGCAAGCCTTAGGTAAAACAACCCATATTACCATTTAGGGTTATTATTTTTCATACCTTGCAACTTTTAACAAAGCTAATAAGTTTGACATATTTCCCACAGTAATGATTTGTTAGTTATAATAACCAAATTGTTTTGGCCATTATTTTTCTGCATGTTTTAGGTGACCAAATGGTCATCAGGCTTAATTTGAAGGAACTTTGAATTTATTTTTTATGCAATACAATCATTTTATTTTTATTTTTTTCGCTTTGTAATTTAAATATTTAAAATCTTACAATCCATTTCCCTCAAAATTAATAATCACGCTTCATGCTGAATCTACATGAGACTAACATAATCATATATCTACACGTTAATTGATCCAGTATCTATAGAAATACAAAAATTCTATAAGTCTATAAATGACTTTACTTTAATCGGGGACTAATATAACTTTTATATTAATGTTATATTAGCCTCAGCGTTAATGATGAAATCACGACTGACAACTGTGCTGTACTTTCAGTTTCGCTCGAGTGCAATTATTTACACATTACATAATTTAATCTGAAAGAAAATTAAGACCAACAGTGCTTATGGTGATTAAGAAAATGTAATGTTTCGCAAAATAATGTGAGATGTCACATCGCAGTTTGAATAAACAGAGGTTTCCAGCACATTTCACAATTCCGGAACTTGCAATTCTCATGCCGGAAGTTAACACTGCAAAAACCGGAAACGGAACTAGCAATTTTCATAGAGTTTAAAATCTCATACGACAACGACACTAGAATTTTAACAAGCGTGATGATTTAAATTTTCCTATTACGAATTTTCTTTTCCTGAATATTAGATTTCATTCTTCCACCGCATATGCCATGAATGTATTATCCTGTCATAGCATAAATAATTTTTCATTGCATTAGCGAGCAATAGGGTCTGTAAGTCTCGTTCGACTTTCACTTTATAAATCCGGAAATTTATGACGTCACTATGCAGAACGCACATTTAATCAGTCAACTGATTTCACTTCCAGGGTATTTTTGTCAACGTCACAAAGTCGGGGTTGATAAGACATTGGGATATCTACCATAGCTGGAAGAGACTGGTTGATAGAGACTATTCGGCTTTAAAAAAGTCGCTATTATTATTTAATTTCTACCTAAGTTACGGTAATTAAGGTCATAATTCATTAATTTGAAAATATGAAATTAGAAAATGAATTCCATGGTTAATTTGATCTATTAATCGAAACCCAACCGTTCCTCCATAGATTGTACCCGGGAAACACGTTTCTCATTCTTTCACGTTGGTCGGTCATGTGACGAGACTTGCAGACCCTAATTCTGTAGTATGTTAGTGCCAAAAAGAAATCTATAGTGAAAAAAATGTTCTTTAAAACAATTCATTTTCTACTTCTTTCAATATTGAAATTATAACCGAAGTTAAGGATGGTGAATGTAATTTAAAAAACAAAAAACAAATTGTTTTCACACGCGACAATTGCGACATAAAAAATATTTATTTTTAGCCTACAAAACTCGGGCGGAATTTTAGAATCAGTCACAGTGTGACAGGTGCTGTTAACAGAGCAGGACATGCTTACCCTTCCGGAGCACCTGATGTCACTCTCAGTTTCACTGGAGTTCACACTGTGAGTGCTTTATTTTGAATGTTGTGATTTCTGTTTCTGTGCTTTTTGTCTGTCTAGCGTCGTTGTTTTGTGTCTGGCGTCGTTGTCTTTTATGTTCTCGTTTTGGCCATGCCTTTGGACTTCGATTTTTGTAAATTTCACCCCTTTGTTCCTTCGGTATCCTACTGCCGTTGTTTTCCTCAATTATACCTGAACTGAGGAAATTATTCAAATACATGAAAACGGTTCGATATCCTTGGATTTCACCCGTCCAGATAGTTTTTAATTATTCTTTTTGTTTACTTTACTTTTATAAATGTTGAGTAAATTATGAGACACAGGAACAGAAACTATATGGATCTTTATCTTTAAATAGCTTTTTGATATCCAAACAATATTTCAGATTCAGATTTCTTTTTGTCTGTAAAACCAATTAACAGGGTACAAAGAAAGACAATACAAACAATAACATGAATAACATACAAATAAACATTGTTCGTGACAAGTATAACTAATTCATTATAAATAAATAAATATACCTGTTATACAAATACTTTAATATCAGGTTTAAATAAACCAGGAGAACACACTTGTAAATAGTGACTAGGACTTTAAAATAAAAGCATAAGACTAGTGTGCTAGATATTCAGCAATGAATTTCATTAAACCGGTGCTGGGATCGCCCTAAACTTTCTATGAGGTATCAGCAAAGCTCATTGTTGAAGGCCTCATAACAATTTCAAGATGAATAACAAAAATAAGCTCGTTATTGAAGGCCTCATGATGATGTTGTGTTGAAAATGCTGTGTTGTGTAGGAAAAGGGGGAAAACGCCTGTCCCTTATTGTTGTCTCCCCTTTACCTCCGCAATGCGGGGAAAATACGAATTTCTGAATCTGGTTACATATTTTTGTTTTGGGGAAACTAGCCATACACAGGTAGACTACAGCTTTTAGTTTCTTTCGAGGCTTGATCTGGTAAAAACAAATATACAGTCGATATTTTATTCCGGCAACCAAACAGCAAGTCATAAGATAGAAAGATATAAGTATACAGAAAAAATATCAAGGTTAAATCAATTTACATTCAAATACTTATTTATCTTTATTCGTTAAGATTACTTAAATGTTTATTTTTCTTTATGAATAACATTATTTTTTTACTTAACTTTATTACTTTATGAATTATCTTTACATTTTGAATTAACTTTATTACTTTACCAACTTTTCAACATTATTTTATGAACTTTTCAATTATTCAAACAGATTTATTTCTTGATACAAAATTTCAAATTATTATTATTCAAAAAATTTTGTCTCTCTCCCTTATTCCTACACAGCACACAGTTTCCAATAAGATGACTTCATCATCCAAGATGGCCGCCAGCAGGGAACATAGTTTCAACACTGGACCCTATGGGAAAACCCATTCAAAGATCTTCTTCTCAGAAACTAATAATCCAATTAGAATCAAACTTCGTCACAATGATCCTTAGATGGTCCCTTCCATGAAAGGTATCCGGCAGGTCCGTACCATATCCGAGATGGCCGCCAGCGGGGAACATATTTTTAATATTGGACCCTATGGAAAAAACACATTCAAAAATCTTCTTCTCAGAAACTATTGGTCCAATTATACCCAAAGCTTGTCACAAAGGTCCTTAGATTGTCCCTTTCAAAAAAAGGTATCCGGCATGTCTGTACCTCATCCAAGATGGCCGCCAGCGGGGAACAAAAATTTTAACATTGGACCCAATGGGAAAACACATTCAAAAATCTTATCAGAAAATATTAGTCCAATTATATCCAAAGTTAGTCACAATGGTCCTTAGATGGTCCCTGCCAAAAAAAGGTATCCGGCAGGTCCGTACCTCATCCAAGATGGCCACTAGCGGGGAACATAGTTTTAACACTGGACCCTATGGGAAAACCCATTCAAAGATTTTCTTCTCAGAATTAATAGTCCAATTAGAATCAAACTTGGTCACAGTGATCCTTAGATGGTCCCCTCCATGAAAGGTATCCGGTAGGTCCGTACCAAGATGGTCCCCAGCGGGAAACTAAACTTTAACATTGGACCCCATGGAAAACAAATTCAAAGATCTTCTTCTTAGAAAATGCTAGTCCAATTAGATCTAAACTTAGTCACAATGGTCCTTAGATGGTCCTTTCCAAAAAAGGTATCCGACAGATTTGTACGTCATCCAAGACGGCCGCCAGCGGGGAACATAGTTTTAATATTGGACCCTATGGGAATACACATTCAAATACCTTCCTCTCAGAAACTATTAGTCCAATTAGATTCAAACTCGTAATGGTCCAAAGATTGTCCCTTCTTAAAATGGTATCCGACAGTTTCCACTTCAACCAAGATGGTCGCCAGGGGGAATACAGTTTTAACATTGGACACCCTTATATGGAGTGCTATAATTTAAAGATAGATATAATGAAAAGTGAAAATTTTAAAAAGGGAGATAATTAAACTCAGGCAGGTTATAAACTTAATTTTCTTTTCAAACATGTTATAATATCAGCAATTTATGAGGACAACCTTTACCACTTTTCTTTTTTCTTAAAGACTGGTCTCTGACGCAATATGTATTACTTTGAATTTACGGGGAACCCCTGCCCAAATTTTTTTAAAATTTTTGTCTGATATAGGTTGTAATGCATTGCGGAGCTCTTAGTTGCCATGGAAAGCAGACAAGAAAACTGAAATTTTAGAATGAAAGTATACCACTACATTTTTATTTACAGTTTCAGCAATATGTATAAACTTGATTATAGGGGCAACCTCTGCCTAGTTTTTTTAAAGGGGGCTCAAAATGTCAGCAGCATATATTATATAAATTATAAGAGGAACCCCTGTCCAAATTGTTTTTAATGTGGGACTGATATGGGTTATTATAGATGATGGAGCTTTCAGTTGCCATTGACACCAAATAAATAAATACCGAGGNCACCGCCCCCCCCCCCCGCGCAGACAAAATCCAAACGCCTGGAAGACCATAACCTCAAAGATGTTTCAAACCGGCAGAGAACAAACACCCAATATGATCCAAATGTACAGCCAAAATCAGCCAAGGACAGACCTTTGCATACGGGAGACACTCCTTAGTTTTTAACGAAATCTACCAAAATTTAGATATTGAAAGGTTCCAAACAGAATCGGCTTTCGGGTCAGCACCGAAGTACTGACTACTGGGCCGGTGAATACCCTCGGGGACTTACAGTCCACCAGCAGTGGCATCGACCCAGCGGTAACAAATAAATTAAATAAATACCGAGGCCACCCCAAACCTGAACTCCGCAACAAAACAAATGAATTTTACAAAAAAAAAGCATTCTGCTGAATTTTAAATTCCAATCCAAGGCTGCGTCTAGCAGTGAACATAGCTTTAACTCTAGATCTGGACCGTATTGGAAATGCCATTCATCTCGCTATGTCAGCCATGCAGGTGAGCGATACAGGTTCTTGAGAGCCTCTTGTTAAATATTCATTTATAATTTATCTTCAGCATAAAACATGAATTTTCATTTTAGTAATTACATATACACCGGTCAGTGTTGAACTTTCCTTTTACACATTATTTTGTTAAAAATTACATGAAAATAATGAAATGTGATAAAAGGTTACTAATAAATCTTCATTTTAGTCTTTACAAATTCACCGGTCAGTTCAAAACTCTCCTTTTACACATTATTTTGTCAAAATTCCATGAAAATGAAAAAAAATGTGAAAAAAAAAATTACTTTTAATTTTCATTCTAGTCATTACATAGACACCGGTCAGTGCAAAAATTTCCTTTTACACATTACTTATTAAATATTCCATGACAATTAAAAAATGTGTTAAAATTAGAAATAGATATTCATTTTAGTCTTTACAAATACACTGGTCAGTGTCAAACTCCTTTTACCAATTATTCCATGAAAATGAAAAAAGTGTGATAAGAAATACTTATGAATATGTCTTTTAGTCATTACAAATACACAGGTTCAGTGCGAAACTTTCCTTTTACACATTATTTTGTTAAAAATTCAATGAAAATGAAAAAAAAATGTAATAAAAAATTACTGATGAATCTTGATTTTAGTCATTACATATACACCAATTAGTGTGCAACTTTCTTTTTACACATTTTTTGTTAAAAATTACATGAAAAAATGTGATAAAACATTACTAATAAATCTTCATTTTAGTCAGACGTATTGCATTTGCCCCAATTTTTGAAAAGTGGGATATTTCATTTGCGCCACAAGCTTGCATGTCATTTGTGCCATTTCTCAGGTAAATATTTTACAGGTTTGAGGCAATATTTATTATACTATTTAATATTTTAATATTGAATATATCACTTGAAAATATTCAATATATTATTTTAATATTAAATATTTAATATATCAAAGATATTCAAAATTTTTAGTTTTACTAGTTCGTTTTGATCATATTAGTTGCATTCATTTCAAACAGATTAAGCGAGTGATGCTGATAATAAATGCTTCTCATCTACTTTCATTGGTTGTGTATTTTTTCCTCATAAATAGTTTTGATACTCTGAACCTTTATATATTAACGAATCTGGACGCGAGTTGGACGAATAAGGTTCTCGTCATCCATCATGTTTCGCGTCAGTTGACGGGTTGGACGAATAACAAGTCGTCACGTTAATTAACTGATTGCTGACTGACCACTGACTGCACCCTGACGAAAGGATGACAGGTGACTGATCGTTTTTTTTCTGTAAGGGCTACGTTTCACAATACTGAACTCCTGAACACCTTGCAGCTTTCAACAGTTAGTGACTCAGAATAATGTGTTTATTTGTCCTTGTTCGTCCTTCTTTGATGTCACGTTTCAGTTTAAATAAAAATATGTATGAATTCGTGAGTTGTTTAACCTTTGATGATATTGGAGTTGGAAGGGAGTTTTATATCTTCTGTCAGGTTTGTCGTAAAAAGTGTTACCTATATAATCATTTACCAAGGACTTTAGTAGTTTTTGTCTCTGTGTTAAGAAAAGACACCTAACAGATCATTCACCACCATAACTTTAGTTTTGAAATATGTCTTATTCGAACATTCTAAAATTGAAAGTTTCCCAAACTATGTGTGGAATGTTTGCTCTTTTTTTAATTTGATTCCATTTCTTATCATAATTGAGCCTTATTAACGAAGTTGAGAGACTTATTGTTTTCTTTTGATTCTCACTATTTCCATTTGGGACTATAAGATCAAGAACTTGTCCGAAGCAGATCTCAAGTGACACTTTGGGATGTCAGACCCTTATACGTTAGTGTGCCATCATAAAAATCTTCAAAAGAGGGTCCATTTTGCGACCAATTCAAGCTTGAAAGGTATGTGGTTTACATACAATCCTATAGGATATTGGCATTTTGAATAAAGTCGTCTATCACAAAGACTGATTTTACTTGCTGCGTTGAACATCTTACTAGGAAGTTTGTAAATCATGTTATAGCAAGTTAAAAAACAGAATCATGGAACCATACCAAAAGAAAACGTTGCAGAAAGATGGTAAAGAAGTGTAAAAATCAGAATAAAATTTACCAACATAAACTCAGTTATTAGAAGAAGGTTAAGGTCGAAAAATTAAGAGTGGTCAAAAATGGATAGCATTTTACAGAAAGTTGTTTTAGAAATGTAGAACTTATTCTTAGACGTAAATCACCCCTTTTAAGCTGAGTTCTCGGCTAACTGCAATTTAAGTAAGAAGAGTTCGCGTATAATTGGTTTTACATGTTTTAGTCCGGTTGGGTTGGATAATGTTTAGCCCTGTTAAAAATGTAAACAAATTTATTATTTTAAGTAACATTGGATAATGTTTTGTGCGGGTTCAGGATAATGTATAGGTACGGTTTTTAATATTTTAACATTTAACTGCAAATTAACAGCAACTTCGGTATTATGTTATTAATTACCACTGGGCTGATGACTCTGCTGGTGGACTGTTCGTCATCGAGGGTATTTACCAACCCAGTAACCAGTACTTCGGTGCTGGCCGAAAACCGATTTTTTTTTCTGGAAACTTGCAATATCTAAATTAACAAAGCTTTGTTCAAAACTAAGAAGCATATCTCAGTCTTAAGCTAATTTTGGCTTTTCGATTTAGATCTTTTTGGTAATTTTTTTTTCTATCAGTTTTTACACATATTTCGGTTTATGGATTTTCAATATTTCATTTTATCTCTATTGAAGAGACTTAAGTTGTCGAAATGCGTATATACAGAATCCAAATTAACAGCAACTTCGGTATTATATTATTTTCCTTTACCTAAACATTATCCAGCTAAATAGGGGTGTAAATATCAAAATGAAAGTTATTTTTATAGATAGTGAATAAAGGAAAGAAAACTGAATTACTTCTAAATTGGTCATACCACAAAAAGGTTGTCATCTCATAGAAAGGCATTAAATTCTCATATTGGAGTTTTTTTTTGGAATTTTTATGTTTCCATAATGTTAATTTTAACAAAATTATTTACATTCAATCTTTTCAGCTGGACGTAAATGTCCAGAAGGACGGTTTAGATGTGCCGATGGTCTGAATTGCATACCGATGACTTGGCTATGCGATGGCGATGAAGATTGCTATGATGCATCTGATGAAGTAAGAGAAAAATGTAAAGGTAATGATTGATAATTTTTCTAACTGATAAATTGTAGTTTTTCCCTGGTTGCAATTGCAGAAGTTAACTGACGCCTAGCGTCGATTTTAGCAGTCATTGTCACGATGTTACGTACATGTTTGAATGCTTTGATTCTTTTTTCAAAATTTTCATTCGTGTCACATTTACAGAAAGATTTCACGTCTTAATGGATTTGAAATAACCGGTTTTGACTCAAACCTGGATTGACAAACTGTAAAAGTGAAATGTAGCGCTAGCGGGACATGCTTACCCTTCAGCAGCACCTGATGTCACTCCCCGTTTTCCATGGGAGTTCACACTTTAAGTGCCTAGATTCTTAATCTCGTCTTTTTATGCCGTGCATTGTGGCTGTTTCACGTCCTTGTTTTGTCTTTGTTTTTTCTGTTGCCGTTTTTGTCATCTATTTCACTTTGATTTTTGTGATCATCACTGTCCTTGTTATTTCGGTATTCCACTGTCGTCGTTTTGTCATGAATAAATGAAATTGTATATCTATTTCGGTAATAAGAATGTCTTAAGCAGTCTTAATTTAAAAAAGAAATAATAACTTGTGTAAATTTTCTATAAAGATACTTCAATCATTTTGCTAATTACTGAAAAGAAATATTTAATATAAGCCATATTGCTTTCAGTTGGTACGATCGTCTAAAACTGTCAGAAACATATTTTCGTGTCTTACACTCTAATATTAAAGAATCCAAAAAAAAAAAACAACAAAAAAATAAATAAATAAATAAAATAAAATCAGGGTCATAGGCCAAATTGGCCTGAAATCTGTTGAACAGAAAATAAACATGCTTAAATAAATACCGAAGTTACCGTGAATTGAGTTTCTGAATATGGCCATTTCGACAACTTCAGTGCAGATCAAGTTAATACAATTGGAAATTCATAAACATAATTATTATAAACTGATAGAAAAAAATCTCCAAAAAATTCTGAACAGAAATGCCAAAATTAGCTAAGCATAGAGCAATGCATTGAGAGATGGTCTTCAAAATGTTTAAATTTTATCTGCGCTGAAGAGAAATAAGTTATCGTAATGGCCGTATGCAGTAAATTTATAGTAAGGTCGGTATTTAGTTATTTGTCGTAAACAATATATATGTACGCGTATTGTCAATTCTAATATGACTCTCATCTTTCGCTTTGGAAACAAAGCTATGCTCTAACTCCAACACATGCGTATATTTTTTACAAAATGGTATTCGTAATGTACAGTTTCACATTTTATTCACTCAATATTCATTGTGTAAATAAAGTTTTAAATAGTGAACCATCCCAAAAGCCACATCATATAATGAAAATAATAGCAAAGAAATTTACAACAGTAACTGAATTTAGACTCGGAACTGAAATTTACATAGCCCTTACCTAGCAACAAATGTGTTGTTGTCATGAAATCTTATCTATGTTGCACAGGTGATATCAGACTCTAGAATTTAAATATAAAATGTTGAATTCTTAAAGTTTATAAAATGACAAATATGAGTTTTACTTTTTTTAAATGTAAAATGGTTAATTTTCAACGTTAATACAATTATATATGACTTTTCTTTTTTTTTTCTTTTTTTTTCTTTTTGTTTTTGTTTTTTTTTTTATGTTTCAAATATTACCTAACAAAATATGTCTCATCAGTGCAGATAAAATCAAAACATTTGGAAATCCACGAACCCAAATATGTGTAAACCCTAATAGAGAACAAATTACCGATAGGATCTGATTAGGAAAGCCAAAATCAGCTAAGGACAGAGCTATGCTATAACTAAGCAGTCACTTAAATTAGAAATACAAGCTAAGCTCACACTTATACTTCAATTTTAAAATACCCGCATTTTATACGTTTTATTATCTGTATGAATTCATAAGCTTATAGGCCACTTTTATTAATCTAGGAGCAGCTTCAAATGTTCAAAACAATCTTTAGATATATTAGAATCGAAAAAGATTATTGCAATTGGGCTCTATGCGAATACGAACATAGTCAGACCTTAAATTTGTCAACATTTTATACCTCGCTATCGCTCGGTATCAAATATTGACAAATATAAGGTATGCCCATGTTCTAATTCTCAAAGAGCCGTCTTGCAAAAATCTATTTTTCAATTTTGTGTCGACCTATCATCCAGCTATCAGGTACACTTTCGACATCAGTGAATCTAAACTCTCCTTTCTTGACATTCATTGTATGATTCGTGAAAACGTACTATCGACATCAGTTTTTTTACAAACCAACCGATGCACACTCTTATTTGGATTATTCTTGCTGTCATCCTTCAAGTTGCAAAGACGCTATTCCTAAATCCCAATTCATGCGGCTCAGACGTATTTGCAGTGATGACAAGGACTTCGAATCACAGTGTGCCCTGATGTCTGAATTCTTCGTTAGGAGAGGATATCCAATGGAAGTGATTTCCAGGGCTGTTGATTCCGTTACTACAATTTCTCGCAGAAGGGCAATGACAAAAAAAGAAAAAAGAAAACAGCGAAAGAATACCTTTAGTTCTTACTTACCATCCTCACAATGTCGCTATACAGAAAATATTAGTACAGAATTTCAAAAAAAATTTACAAGACGATCCACTGATGGCTGAAATATTTCCAACCTGTCGATTACAGCCTATCGCAAAGGAAAAAGTTTAAGAGATCATTTAGTGTCCAGCAAAATCAGGACCGACCAGACCAGTAACAACAAGTCATATAGGGGAACACGACGTTGTGGTCGCAAGATCTGTCGAACTTGTCCCTTTACTATGGAAACGGAATCCATCAAGGGTCCTGAATCAGCTCTGGTTATACTTGTATAACCAAGAAATTGATATATGCCATTGTATGTAAGCGGTGTCACAAAATATATGTTGGTGAGACTTGCCGCAGACTGGGTGATCGCTTTGCTGAACATCTTCGATCCGTAACAGCTCACAAAGACACACCCGTCTGTAACCATTTCAGGTTTCGCCAACATTCCATGGAAGACATGAGCGTGACAGTCCTTACTCAGGTTGACAGTTCACGACAACAGCGACAACAGTTAGAACAACAGCTTATATTCACTCTGGGTACCCAAAACCCAAAAGGTATAAATATAAAAACTAGTGTTTAATGTACAATCCTTGGACTGGTTTCTTCAAGTTTATTTATTTATTTATTTATTTATTCTTACATTATAGTTGTTACTTTATTTTATACTTTATTGACTTATATTTTTCGTTTGATTCATTTTTATTTCGTGTTGAGGGCTAAATGTCCTTTTCCTACTCATTATGGGTCTCATTTGGATTCTCCAACTATTGGATTCTAAACAATCAACGTCAAATTTATTTTACCTTTAGTAATTACACTAAACAATAAACATCAAATTTATTTTACCTGTATTCATTTCAGCCATTTTGTTTCTCTTGCTCGGCCCCTTGAAGACATCAATGTCGATGATCTTGGCCAGTCCCTACCTCTGTCTGTTTGATTTTTAAGCTTTTTAATCTCTTTTACGTTTTGATATGTGTACATATTTTTTGTTTTACCTTTTATTGCAGTTCTACAAGAATTTTAACTCGTTTGTTTATTTATCAGTGTTTATGCTTACACGAACTTATTGTATTTTTCAATTGTGTTTTGAATGTCTGAAAATGATCCAAAGTTAAAAATGCTACAAATCCCCAAATGGAACCTGTGTGTTTCAGTCAGTAGAAATGAACACCACGTGAACATCTGTAAAGGTGATACAAACACTAAAGAAAAAGACAACATATGAGTGCTTAATATACAACACGTGTAATGCTATCAATGAAAATAATGATATCATCTAAACTACCTCATCAACACTTGAAAACGAACACCCTTCGTGAAAATATTCACGAAATGATACAAACTGCCTTGTACATGTAACCATTTACATTGAAGATTAACAGAGCCATACCATAATGAACGATATATCGTTCAATCCAGTGTACTTAACTAATACAGAATTAAGTCTAACTTAATTTTGCCGACTAGCCAAATGAGAACCTCATTTCCGTTTCTGTACTGATCGGTTTTAGATTTTTCTATAAACAATGATAAATATTGATCAAAAACCATCTTCATACTTAAATCTAAATTGAAATAAATTCGGATAGACATGTCTGCAATCGAGAACCAACCTTGGTTTGCCAGATTTACTATACGACACTGTAAGCGGATTAACTACATTTGGTTTGTTAACCACCTCTGATATACAACCCTTTTTCAATAAATTATCTATTTCACTAGTAACAAAAATCATATTTTCTCTAGCAGATTTGTTATTTGTCAACAATACATTATCTGGATTATATTTTAAAGACAATCTATAACCCCCATCAATACCATTTATAATGTAATCACTTACCCCGATATTTTTCCACTCAAGTATGTGATCTTTGAATCTACCAGCAGGTGAACCTGAATCGTCAGATTTGATATAAATGAGGCTACCGGAAGGTGTTTTATTGTCATCATTTCCCGTAATTAATTTGTTACAAGTACTTATCTTATTTTGAGACTTAATCTCCTCAGGACAATCTCTTTTCAAATACCATTTCTCTCCGCAATTGAAACATCTACCAGGCCTGACGATCTTTTGTGTTTCTGTACAGCTTTCTTTTAACGGGTGGGAACGAATAAACCTTTTCCCCTGTTTAGACTGCTTTTTCGCTTTAAATTTCCTTTGAGCTCGTGATTCCTCCTTACGATTTTTCTTTCATCTTCAGAATCGTCAGCAAGAAGGTTTGCTTCATATTCTTGAACTTCTTTCGAACCAAGTTGCGACGAATCAGCTATCTGCACCAATTTTTGACGATGAATTTTTTTCCATGATTTATCAGCGAAATACCTTCTGCAATCTTCTGGCGTGTACTTTGAACATTTTCTTCGGTCATCCTTTCTGCTTTCAGCTCGGCTTCCGCTTCGCTTAGTTTTCCGAGAACTTTTAAGTTGTTTATCTGCTCCTCATTGCCACGTTTCTTTAATTTGTACCCCTACGTCAGCGTGGACTCAATTTTCACTCACTGCGAATCGGCATTTTCTTTTTTGCTGAATGTTTATTTTACCGATTTCGGATGATAATAAAGTCTTAAAATCTGGGATCAAGGCATTCTGACTGCTTACAACGGCATTCGAAACGTCTTGTCGGATAAGATTTTGCAGATCCGCGTCCATCATAAAATCAAAGAAAAAACTTTGACTTGACACTCGAACGGTTGGCTAGAAAATGATTTCAATACCATTTAGGTATTAAATCCCCGGATCTGAGAACCAAATATCATTGGTTAATAACAATCACATGATTCGAATTCGAAACAACAATACAATATTTACCCGCTATACTTATCGAAACGCGGGCAAATACAATATTACAATTTGTCTAACACTGATTGAATATAGGCAATAACAGTACATTATTTGAATGTCCGGGGGCGTCATTCAGTTTTTCAACATATTTGAGTTTATGGTCTTCCAAACGTTTAGATTTTATCTGCACTGAAGAGACATAAGTTGTCGAAATGCGCATATGCAGAAAATAAATTCACAGTAACTTCGGTATTTAGTAATCTGTTACCACTGGGTCGATGCCTCTGCTGGTGGACTGTTAGTCCCCGAGGGTATTCACCAGCCCAGTAGTCAGTACTTCGGTGCTGACCCGAAAGCCGATTTTATTTCGAACCTTGCAATATCTAAATTTTTGTAAATTTTGTTGAAAACTAAGGAGTATGTCACTCACGCAAAGCTCTGTCCTTAGCTTATTTTGATCATTTTAGATCATTTTGGGTATTTGTTCTCTATCAGTTTTTCAACATATTTGA
>MJUU01036732.1:11916-23588 GCA_002080025.1 Modiolus philippinarum | reverse complement strand
CGTGTTGGAAGAAATGCCACGCTTCCTGCACGTTTAAGAACCCTTGTAGCAAGCTATTTTGTGAGTGGTCTGTAGGTGATCGGCTACAAGGCTAAATTCCCGGACTTTTTCGATTTCACCCTACTTTTCCAGTGGCAGTCAGAATTTCAAGTCTCATGGCCATTTCCATACCCCAAAACGATTATTTATTAACAAACTTGTTCTCGTCTTGATATAGCTGAAATATTGCTGAGTAGACGTTAAACAATATTCATATCCAATCAAGCAATCAATTGATCTAATACTTGGTTATCATAAGTTTGTAAATACTTTGTCTCACATTCATTAACTCCGCATTTTTTTATTGTTTATTACTGTATTGTGGTTATTTCTATAATTCTATGTGATAATACAGTATTTTGTGCAAATGTTTGTCGTTTTTATCGGAAATTAAAGTAGTTGTATGTCATGAGGCTTACGAGAACGGTAAGCATGTGATTATGTTTGGATGTCGTTTTTATCGGAAATTAAAGTAGTTGTGTGTCATGAGGCTTCCGAAAACGGTAAGCATGTGATTATTTCTGGAGCAGGCAAATAACTATGTCACATCATCACGCTTTGCCATTATTTGTTAAAATCTGATAAACCCATCAAATGTTCAAAAACAAGTGTCAATTAGAAATTTGTAACAAAATACGATTATTGGTAGACTTTTGAACCATCATCAGTGATATGCATAGAGTGATGTTAAAAAGTAACTTCATACCGAAGAATAGGTAAATTAAGTGTCCCTGACGACCATTATAACAATTATAAATCTTCAGTGTAGACCAAATTTAAAACATTGAAACAATCATAAACCAAAGATGTACGACTATTAATCAAAACTATTTTCATAGAAAGCCAAAGACAGCTTTGGACAAAAGGTTGCACAAAAGAGTTAAGCCTATAGATACTATCAAAGATGTGTCAAAAACTTTTTCAGTCTGATGATGTATATTGCATCACATTAGATTGTGTGAACATATATGATGCACAGGTGGTGCAACAAAAATGTAAATTAAGATCAAGATGTTCAAGTACTTCGCAAAGATATATCCTCTCCAATTTGGTGAAGGACTTCGAGAACAAAGCAGAGGCCAAAAATCTTTTCAAAACTGATAATGTTATTCTTCTACAGCAATTTTCTTTCAAATTTGCTACATGTTATTTTATTCTTGTCATGTGCTTCTTTTTCGTAAACAAATGTTGCATCATTTTAAAACTACTGTCTGATTGACTCAATCTAAGTCCTTAAAGTTTTTTTGAACGTTGACACTATTAAAAATCCGTCAAACCCTTTTAACAAATTTTCTTTGACCAAAAAACACTGATTGTTTCAACAGGGCCTAAGTCCTAAGTTTTAACATATTGCAAGTTAAAAGCGTTAGGTTATAGTCTGTTGATAAACTGTCCATATGTCACACAAAAAAGATGAACAGAATGAAAAATTAAAAAGAAACTAAATAATGACAGCAAGAAGAAAAAAGAAAAAAAACTTTGTATATCTAAAATGAATCAGAGGTTCCCGGGGGTATGCATTTGCCCAGTAAGCAGACTTGTCTGACATGATCAATTTACCTCGCGTTGTTTAGAAATGTACTGTTTTTAATCAAAATTCTGGCCCTTTAAAATGATGAGGCTTCATTCCGTGTATTGCACTCGGTGGATTTCCTTGGTTTTAGATTTTGGCCTTCAAATTCGATATTTTGGGGAAGTATTGTATGATTCTAACGTTGCTTATGTGAGGTTACATGTGTACAGCATAGCAAAATTTTCTGTACATAATGAAACATTGGTTATTTTGTATTTTTTAAATTATATCTAATAAATATTTAGGTATCATCAACTAGTGTCAGAGTATCAAAGCATTGTCATGACAATTGCCGTAGGAATGCTTGACTAATTTTTATCTTTGAAAGTCCATTGTGTGAGGTCTATGTCCCTTCCGATAAACTTTTAGTAAATTATCCTTATATTTTCAGACCTGCTTCCATACAGCAAATTGATGAGTTAATATTATCAATCAATATTGTTGCCTTTGATCAAGAGAAGAAGTCCAGAAAATATAAATGACATATTTCAAACCGTAACCAATTTCAATGGCAATTTCAGTTGCTTCTTGAATAGAAACGAAGCCCTTGAAATATAAGACTTATCTGTCAAGAGTTTGTTGGGATGAACAAACTCTTGACTTTTGAGGATGACATATTTTACGAAAATATATATTTCTGTCGTTCATGAATATATTCTTTTTTTCAGAAATTGACTGCCCACAGTGATTTGTAAGATGTCCAGGGAGTCCACAGTGTATAACCAGATCGGGTCTGTGTGACAGCTTTCAAGACTGCAATGATAACTCAGACATAACCATGAAGTCAGAATTTTGCAAATGTATGAAAACTTCTTACTTTGGAATTGCGCGAAAATTTGGGTAATAAAAAAATTACCAAATAGAGTTGTCAAGGGCCGAAGTCCATGAGACAAAAAGGCAAATGAGGTGAAAACCACCAAAAAATTGTCGACCTTAATGGTACAGGCATTTCAAATGAAATGGTGGGTTTAACCGGATTTTTCGGCATTCCAAACCTCCCCTTCTATTGCGATAGTGCCCGGTAGCAACTCAACAGCAATTGCTATTGAAAGGTCGTCTACAGTTGAAAGAAATGATTATCAAAATACTAAGTAAAAAAGAATCTTGAATAAGAGTTCGGACAGAAACTTCAAATTTGTACACAAGCGACTGGTAACTATTAAAGAACTTTTTAATGATCGTATGTGACGGAATGTTTTGAATATTTGACGAAGGATATGGAATAATTGAACATGACACCATAAAACATATGTTAACCCCAACTGCAATAATTTTAATGAGCTGCGTGGCCAGTCGGAAATTTATTCCTCATCAGCAGCACTAGAACCAAAACAAAGGAAATCCATAATTTCAAAAAAATGTCTAAAATATATACTTGAAGCCTTGATAAATAAGGCGATCACGCGACTACCTGTATAAGAAGAAAGTATGTATAGTTTGTGCTAGCTCTCGAGTAACTAAGCAACCGTGAAACATATAATAATTCGTTTACGAAGTACCTTGTTCAAAAAGAGAAGTAAACAAAATCATTCAAGTTTATCAGATAAAACAACCAGATATCTGGAACTTGGGTCAGAAATCTTGCTCCTAATAAACAAACAACTTAGTTTGATTCTAGAACCTGAAGTATGTGGCATTGGTTTATACTACTCTAATTTGTCTAGTCCAATTTGCTACATCTGCATTGAAGGTTACAATTTCTGACACTCTCGATAAACACAGTTTGTCTAGTACTAACGACGCCAAACGACGATATAATCAGCATAAAATTAAAAACTAGAATTAAATGACGCAACTTTTTAGTTTCCATGAAAAACTGCCAAATTTTACATGTACTCATCTTCTTTCACAGTTTAAAGAATACTTTGACAGTGTCCTTTTTCAGTTGACTGTAATTCCCGATAAACATACAATTAAACTGGAAGAGTGAATGTTAAATAGTAGCAGAAATAGTAAAATTTATATTATTTAAAGGAATTGAAAAATAATAAGATACATGTAAATATAATTTATGGGAATCGCTCTTATTATCATATGTTGACGAGTGTAAATGCGTATTAAAAGATTACGATATAAACAGTAAAACGGTCTATATATGTCTACTTCAGAAATATATACTAGCACACACAAAAACGGTTTGAAAAATGGAAAATTATGTACAGGTTACTGCATCGTTGAATTGTAAAAGGATAAGAAACATCAGAATAGAAAATAAAGTACAACACCAATATCAATCCAATTACGGCGGAAATTTGTTGGCGATAAGTGTGATTATAATATCTTTATTGACATTAAACACTGGCAGTAGAAAAGCGATGGAACAAAGCACACGGTTACATATATCAAAGTCTAGAGACCATTCAAAAACGAGAACACCAGATGACCAAGACTCAAGACGCAACACACTGAACAAAACACACGAACACCATTAATACAACACTCAAAACTAAAGCACTAACAGTGTCAATTTAAAAAAAAGAAACACGTGATAACTGATGTTACGGATGGGTAAGCTTGTCCTGCTTTCTATATAGCACCGTCACACTGAAATAAACAAGGGATTCCGTTCATGAGCAAAAAGTAACTGAAAATGGGAATGTTTACTTCCTTTCCCTAAAATTTAACAGAACAAAAAAAAAACATAGGAAATGGATGATTTATTTTGCTTTTCTATTTTCAGAGTCATTCAACTTGGAATACAGAAAGTCTGTGGTGCCAATGATATATCATGGACATTTGTAAAACAGTAAATGTGTTGTTTTAACCAAACTGCTTCTGTTTACATTTGACCCTAACGAACTAATCTGTACTATTCTATGGTGGCTATAAATTGTATCACTAACTTGTTTGTAACATACAAGTACTTAAAACAGTACAATCACGTTTAATATGTTACCTGCATGTTCCGTGTCAAAGCTAAATAGTTTTGCAGAGAAAGTTGAACAAGATCAAAACGCAGAAAAGTACTAATCAGCTAAATACAGACATTTACTAGAAGTGCATTATACTGCACGATCTTCAACAAGTCATAGCTTTTCAATCAATTTTAATATAACATTTTTTTTAACTTAAATACTAATATATGCAAACACCTGATTTGTAATTCTGGTCAGGCATCATTTTAAAATATTGCAAAACCGAAATCGCATTTAATTTTCGTTCTGCTGATAACCACTTCGACAATTTATTATTCTTTAGTGTAGAAAACATTTTGAATACAACAAATCAAACTTAAGTAAAAGAGCTGGAAGACGGCGAAGAAATATGAGAGTCATAACGATAGGTAACCTTAAATAAAAGTGACAACAAAAGTCCCAATCGATCAAAGAAAGAGACCAGAATAATATTCGACTAAATCAGGGAAACACAATCCAACACAGAACATTGTTGGCGAGTCATCATATTCCGGACTTGGAATGGGCTTTTTATAAATAAAATGGTAGGTTAAACCAGGTTTAATGATGCATCAACCTCCCCCTTATATGACGACTAACTATAGCTTCTGTGTGCCCAAATTGTGTTAAATGTCAAAGCCATAATATTGTCAGGGGGCACTACACTATTTCAATATACGCCAATTTTTGACAGAACTCGAAAATAGTACTATTAAAAAAAGTGCCTTATAATTTGTAGTGACTCTATTGATACATGTTATAATCAGCAAGATCATAGGATATTTCCAGGTGAATGACAGAGAGCAAAGAACAGTTAAAAAAACATGATTAAGTTGCGTAACAAGCTAGAACGGATCGAATGAAATACGACCAAACACCGAAAATTCTGTATGTACAAAATAAACCGGAACGTTTCAATTCAATTTTATTTTCTTATTTGACATCTTTTTGAAAATTTAACATAAGAGTAAATTGATTGATTGATTGAATATTGTTTAACGTCTACTCAGCAATATTTCAGCTATATCAAGACGAGAACAAGTTTGTTGATAAATAATCACTTTGGGGTATGGAAAGGGCCGTGGGACGGGAAATTCTGACTGCCACTGGAAAAGTAAGGTGAAATCGTCAAGGGCGGGGAATTTAGCCTTGTAGCCGATCACCTACGGACCACCCCAAAAAGAGCTTGCTACAAGGGTTCTTTAACGTGCAGGAAGCGTGGCATTTCTCCCAACACGTGGACCTGAGTTTACATCCCATCCGAAAGATGGGTTGTGTATTTATTAATCCCGCACAACCACGGAATGGGTCCTATTTCTATATCCCGGGACCCTCGGGGTCCATAAGAGTAAATGGGAGGCCGAATAAGTGGTGTGCCTCCTGTCATAACCTAGAATTTTTCTGACATAGGTAAAATGTTTTTGCCGTCGAGGTACAAGCCTTGTCTCACACAGGTAAAATGTTTTTGTCGCTCGGTGCACAAATCTAAAGTGGCAAAAAGGGAAATATAAAGGAAGAAGCCAAAACTTTAACAAAACCGTCTTCAATCAAATTGGAAATAGGAATTGAATATTTATCAATCAAATCTGGATATCGTCCAATAAATTTCTTCAGAAAAAACTATTAATCTGCATTTCTCGAAGCCCTGATTTAAAAGTTTGCGAATTAAACATCTGTGTCGTTTCAAAAAATCTTGATAGTGAATACATGCTCTAGCGTAACGGATTAATTGAGAAATATATATTCCATACGATGGAGAAGACGGAATATTACTGTCGAGGTGTGGAAAGTTTACAATATCAAAATTGAAATCTTTTGTCATAAATTCGTGTGCTGAGGTTGCCACTGTCGTCTAACTACAAAAGTAAATCTAAAAAACCATAGTCTCCTTTATTTCAAGCTCTGGGGAAATATTAATGGAATATAGTCGGCAAATTTACTATTACTAAGCGACAAGTCATCATCAATATATCTGTATGAGTAATTAAAGGATCTAGCCTCTTTAATTTTATTTTGTTTGACCAAATTTTGCAAAAATTCTGTTTCGTAAGTGAACAAAAACAGGTCGGCTAAGAGAGGAGCACAATTCGTTCCCACTGGAATGCCTACTGTCTGTTGGAATATCTTGCCCCCGAACTGGACGAATATGTTGTCAATGAGAAATCACCTGTTCTTCAGTGTAGTATCGTGTATTGCCCTTTGGTACTTTGTTAGTAAAATATGTAGATGTATATGGTAATGCTACATATTTAAAGCTTCTATCCTTTTTTGTAAGTAAATGCGTTCTTGATGTTGAAATTAACTTGATGTTGCTGAGTTTGAATACGGTACTTATGCGTATAGCATAACCTTAAACGATAGTTATTTATACAAAAGGGACACATTTGCCCTTACAAGCCTAGGAGATCAAGCTTCATGCCTGATAAGGAAATTACCATTTGCTTTTGGAGGTTAGATTATACCTGATTAAAGATGTAAAAAAATACTCTGACCTCCATGAACTTGCAATTACATCTTTACGTCTCATTCTTTGACTTGACAAACCTTTTGTCTACGAACGTCAAACCCTATTGAGGTGTTGGATATGATCGTCTAACGTACACTTTCAGGTGAAATTTTATTTTTATAAGACTTATTCGTGAATTTGAAGGGATTTTATTAGTTTTCTCAACTCATAAATTCTGATAAGGTCAGATGAATCTTTGCAGAACTATTCATACAAGAGTGATTAGTCATTATTTGTTACGTTACTTTTAAACTTTCTTAAAAATCACTCCCGACTGAATACCAGTCGCTTTCATCATTTAATCTCTCAATGGGTGACGACGTGCGTATCATGCGACTTTGCGCAGCTGTTTCTATTTTCCTTAGGCATGTTTACAGATCATCGGGCTGCTAAAAGGAATTAATATGATATAGAAAAACATATACGGCATTTCCAGAAGGAGCAGAGTTTGATCGTTTGGGAAAATGAGTTTTTGACAATTAATTAAAAGATTTTTCAAACATTATTTGCATGCTTTCAACAAGCAGAGCTTTAATCAATTCAAAAGAGAACTTTGCTGAACAAATTAAATCATACAAGTCCATCACATATATATATGTTCTATCCACAGAATCTTTTTTTTTCTATCTGTAGACTAAAAAAATGTCATCACATATATTTAAGAAGACATATATTTCATTCTCCTTCATATTCTAATACGCTAACTCAATGAAACAAACATCTTCCAACACACCAGCACTAAGTCTTGTTAAATTGAAATGTGTGATTATGCGAGAATTCACGGGACTTAAATTCTTTACTAAAACAACTTATAAAATGTGATAAATTAGAATGGGGCGCCTCTGAAACTTTACACCATTCACTGAAACTTAAATGGAAAGCGTATTAAACATATCAATCGTGCAGTTCTATATTTAAAGCCCGACTTGACATATTTAACCTAAGATTTTTATAGTAATAAAACTTTTGATTGTGTTGCCAATCTAAATCAGAGTCGGATTATAAAGCTCATCTCTTACACGAACTTTTCTCAAGCTGAACTGATTTTCATAGATAAGTATTTGGTTAGGTTGTTTCGAAAGCTATATTTCAGTTAAAACAGTACGCAAACAAGACATTCAATTCAAAACAAAAAGATAACCCATCGACTTCTAGAAAACCCATTTCACCAGAAAATATAGAGTAGTTCTTTGGAGACTATGGAAGCAGTCCAAGTGCTGCTATTTAAAACAAAATATAAAATTTCTGTCCTCCTAATATGTTCATTCTGTTCGAATTATTGATACCCGATGTTTGCTTTTCCTTTATGCCCTATTGATTGTTTGTTCTCTATCAACTTTAACACATATTATAAAGAGACATAATGGTAAAGAAGAACAATAAAAGCGTTGTTCCCTTGCTTATAATTAATGTAACCACGTGTTTGTACATGTAGAGACTTTAACTCATGTGTGTTTACTCTGTAAACTACAATCACAGCTGGTGACATCATTTTCGGCAGGCAAATCTTTTTAAGGGAGGGGGCAATGTTGTCAACTTGGAATAATTGAAAGTCTCTCAAATGCCTTGTTTGCTCATATCTTATTATTGACGTGATTTCGGATAATATATTCAATGAAAAAATCAAATTTCAATTTATACAATTTTTTATCCATGGCATGAAATATGGTCCTGCAAAGGCCAAAAGAGCGTAAAATTTCGCAAATTAAGGTGATATTGTGGTTATTTGAGGCTACCAGGTGGCAAGATCGAAGTCCATTCTATGTTATCACATATCCAATAGACACAGCTTATGCCATTGATGGTTATTTTACTCCTACTAACAACATGCATATTACAGTCTGCCCTAATATATCATTTTTGTTAACACTCATGAACACCAAGGGGCAGGTAACTCTTGCCCTTTATATTTCGGGAAAAAGCATGGTACGGGAGTTTGAAAATTTCACGTAAAAAACGGCCAACTACTATATACATAAAATTTTTCAATATATCCAAAACAAAGAATTTTTTTTTTTTCTGGGTGTGTTCTCATTTACCTTAATAGTGATTAATGGACAGTTCCATGCAAATTTTGTGAAAGTGTCAGGGACTGATAAGTTTTAACTATTGACACACAATCTATATTTTTGTCATTTTCATTTTTTTTCTTTTTTCTTTTTATTTTATTTTATTTCATTTTTTTTTGTACCAGACATAATTGTGAACAATAACAGTCCATGGGCTGAAATAACTTCCCGTCCAACACCACCCTTCCCTTCACTTCCCAACCCCCACCCACTTTTTGAAGTTTACTTACACCCCTTCTTCAAAATAAAGCTTACTAACCTGCGAGCATAACCTGCACAAAATAGTCTAAGGGCCTCCATTCGAACTCATCAGACAAAAATTGAGAAAATATGTTTTTCGTGAAAGATTTCTTTCATTTGCTTCCAAATATTTATTGACCTCTCATTTATAAAAAAAAGAAAAAAAAATTAAATGATAGCTTATGGTATAAGCTTTACACAGAATCTGAATTAATTTCTATCTCAAATATCTTCTAAAAGTTTTCTTTCATGTGATTCATGATGTCACTGTTACCTCCAATTTATAAACCAAATTCGCATTAAATGATACTCGCATATGATACAATATGTATAAACATTACACAGAATCTACATAAGTGGCATTTCGATATCAAATATTTAAAAAAAATAAAATTTTACCCCTACCCCAATAAAAATTTAAGAGTTTTCTTGAAATTGTGTAAGTTCAATGGTATATTGAATCCCGTATTCATCTCATATGCATATTCTGACAATCATTGTCACTTCTTTAACATAAAAACTATTAATTTGATGTTCACACATTTAATTGACCAAACTATTACTTTAAAATATGCCAGTAAGACATATCTTTAAATGTTGTCTTCTTCTCCTGAGCTTTGTCCTTCTTTTGCCTCATTTAATCTATTTGTAGTTTAAAACAACGACAGTAGAATATCGAAAGGAACAAGGATTTTGATCATTACAAAAATCAAAGTCCCGAGACATATTGCTAAAACGGAAACACAGAAAAACAAAGACTAAATGTCAAATTAAAGATCGGAATATCTTTCACGAGTGTAAGAAATTTCGTCTTTTCTCGAGTGGAGCGTAATGAAACGAGAGGAAAAGACGTATAAATTCTTACACGAGTGAAATATATCCCGATCTTTAATTTTGACCGAATGCAAGAGCCTATTTCTTCCGTAAAATACGAAATGAAACGTCTGCAAATATATTCTGTGTGAACAACGTCGTCTCCATTTGAGTGTACTTTACATTATGACGTCAGCTGTTTTAGGACGTTTTGTCATGGTGATGATTGTTTTATCACAAAAATGCACACTTATGGTTGGTCATTTACCAGTGTAAGATGGGGTCGTGTGCATCGATCTTACATGGGTCATCTTACTCTGTAATCCACCATTTACGGAAGAAAAGTCAGTTTTCAAAATTAGGATTTTATTATTTGAAATGAATTTCGGTAAATTTCATGAAACTCTATAAGACAATATTTTTTGGGATTCTACCTAGTAACGACACGTTTCAAATATGTTTTGGCGAAATCAGTTTTTAAATATGATTAGGATTTCAATTTTTTTATTTTTTGTTACCAATTTCGGCAAATTTCCTGAAACTCTCAAAATATTTTTCTATCAATGAAATTATAAATGCCGTAAATTATAATAATTATTTACGTATGTCATTCCACATGTTATAGCTATTTAACTAAATTAACTGTAATGGCGAGCTTCAGTGTGTGACCAATAAAAACATGGTTAAAATTCTGGGAAAATTCCTTGATTAACAAATGTCTAATAATTTAGTGATGATAAACTCTTAATTGGCTTTTTGACAACCTTTTATAGCAATCTATGTGCTTATAATCCAGTGTAATCTAAGGTTTTGTCACAGATAGTGTGTGCTAAGCAGGTTTGTATTATTTTATATTTTGTTCTTTTGTTTGACTTATTTTGTAATCTAATGTGAGATATTACTCCTTGCAACACGTGTATAGCATAACGAAATTCACTTTTCATTATGCAACTTCGGTATTTTTTGTAATTTGAACGGAGTATATAATTATATATTGAAGTATTTACCATCTGCTAAAAAATTGTACAACTACGATATTATTTACATCTTTCGATTTCTGGATTTCCAATATTTCGATATTTTTGTACATAAAAGATGAAACATGTCAAAATGGCCATTATGCAAAAGGTAAATTTACAGTAACTTCGGAATTTTGTTATTTGTTATCTTACTACCACTAGGTCAAAGTAAATTTATAGTTACTTCGGTATTTTGTTATTTGTTATCTTACTATCACTAGGTCAATGGTTTTGCTTGTGGGCTGTTAGTCCTCGGAACCATCGTCAGCCGATTTGTCTAGTACTTCGGAAATGGACCGGATAATTTTTTTTTTAATTAATGTATTTATTATATTATATTTTATTATTTTTTATTACTTTGTTTTTGTTTTTGTTTTTGTTTTTGTTTTTTTTTGTTTTGTTTTGGTTTTTTTGTTTTGTTTTGTTTTGTTTTTTGTGTTTTGTTGTTTTTTGTTGTTTTTTGTTGTTTTTTTGGTTTTTTTGGCTTTTTTTTTGTTTTGTTTTGTTTTGTTTTGTTTT
>MJUU01036732.1:147-11848 GCA_002080025.1 Modiolus philippinarum | reverse complement strand
TTTTTTTTTTGAATTTCTAAAGTTGTTTATATTATATTTTTTTATTATCTATTATTTTGTTTTTTTTTTGTTTTTTTCTTTGTTTTGTTTTTGTTCTTTTTTGTTTTGTTTTGTTTTGTTTTGTTTTTTTATGTTTTTGTTTTTGTTTTTGCTTTTTGAACTTCTAAAGTTAAAAAATTTGAAAACAGGAGCATCCACTCAATACTTGCTTATACTGTCAATAATTCGTCCACCAATGTTATTATGGGGTAGGTATTTATTTACTTTAAGACAAGCCTCATTAAATAACAATTTTCATATATTCCACAGTTTTTTTTTCTGTAATTGGTGTTTGCTTAAAAATGTATATCAATGTATGTCAAGTTATGATAGTCGTTGAAAGACAGTGCCTTTCCAAATAATCTTTGTTTTAAATATCACCCAAACTTATATTACAATCAAAAGGTAACAGATAACACCTTCAATGACCAAAAACAAAATCACACGCCAAAACCCACATGCGAACGGCACTAAAAACACAACTGAAAGACAGGAGACAAAGTTACGTAAATAACGATACCAACTCTGGATAACTGGACTTGGTAGCGGAACTAGCAAGCGTTAATAAAATCATGCATCGTTTTTCAGGTAGCTATGAATTTACCACCTTTTACAATGTTTGTCCTGCTATTTTTGTGTGCGTTTGTTGAATTGGTAAAAGGGATGTCACTCGAAGATGCATTCTATAAGAAGCCTCGTTCTGGTATGTATACTTTTATTACTCTTTTATTTAGTGTAAAAACTACATTTACACAGATTTTCATCTAAAAAAGAAAAAAAAAGATATTTAGTAAAGATCAGGAGGATGGGGCATAATCATTTATGACCAGAAAAATTATTTATTTTCATGTCGATCTCAACCAAACAAATTATTTATTTATTTCCAAAAAAAAATGTGACACTAAATTATTTTTTGTATTTCATATTTGTTTTATTCAAAACAAAATGATAATATTTATTTTCATAACACAGGTATGATATATTTTTTTCACTGTCACCTAGATTAAATTATTTATTAACCAAATTGCCCAACCCTTGAAAATATCATGGTCGTTCTGTAAAGGTTCGAAATACGTTGCAAAAAAAATAATACGTAAATCAGAATAAAATACAGTTGTATTTCATTTTAAAATAACAAAAACCCTGAAAAAATACAGATCAAGGCGTTTAACTACATTGTCAAAGAACGTATTTGGTACCTATTTTGGATGTAATTTTCTGATAGTTTATCAATATACTACTCGAGAATATCTATAACGAGGTACGGACCTGTTTGTTACCTTTCGTAGAAGGGACCATCTAAAGAAAATTGTTACAAATTAATTTAGTTAATTTGAAAAAAATATTTTCTGCGAAGATCTTTGAATGTGTTTTTCCATAGTTTTCAGTGTTTCCAACTGCCAACCATCTGAATTGGATGCGGACCTTGTTGGGAATACAACGTCAAGTATCATAACACTAAATTGTACCTTTATATCGTAACATTGGCACGTCATTGACGTCGCCGTGGTGCTTTTGAATTGAGCGGAATACACAATGTCAGATACAACTTTAAAACTTGAACAGCAAATTACATTCCAATAGGTGATATCCAGGTTCATGGTAGGATCTGGTTTGCACTCCCTAATTTATCACTTTGTAAGAGTTATCTTTCTTGGATGTGGACAACCACTCATATTCAAAAGTTCAAAGTAGGTGCTTTATTCAAACAGATCTAGTTGAATTAATCTTAAGTGATTTTGCACTGATTATTGAATCTTAAAGATCATCTGATATAAAAATATTTTCTTTTATACTATCATTTATTTTACTTAAGAACCATGAAATCAGTTGCCTGTCACTGACAGAAATATTTTATTTCCTTTGACCATATCTCTCATGAAATGTTCCAAAATGTTTTACTCCTGTTGCTTCTCATGTTGGCAACTTTGATTTTCTTAAAAATAATTCCGTTTTTGAAAAAAATCACATTAGAATATTTCTATTTTCCTTAGTGCTCATTACAACAAGGAATCGGGAACCAGTTTTTGTCCACACCGGGATCAGTCTAAAAGTATAAATTAGGGAGTGCAGACCATGAACTTGGATATGGTCTATTGATATAGTGGCTGCAGATTTTTAAAAATCGACTGAACATCAATGGAGCGAAAAAGACAGCATGCTGTGTTTAAAACTGTTTCAATAATTTAACTTCTGAATATTTTATAATTTCAAAATTACTGGTAGAATGTATTTTATAAATCCTATTTTTTTTTTGAGCAACTTAAATTTAAAGTTTTTTTCTGAAACAAATACTTGATAATTTTTTTCATACGACGTCAATATGACTGGGGCCGAATTGCGACGCGAGAATTTGCTTATTTATGGAATGAATATAATTTGTATAGATTTTAGATGCAACCCGATTAAGTGCCTTATTTGCGTCAATGTGCACTTTATTTCAGTAAAATAACATCTTTACAAATTGAGTTCTATTTAGATATTTCCCTGTCGCAATTAGGCCATAGTACTTATGTAGTGGATTGAAAGTTATTTTTGACGTTGCCGACAGACATTCGACCGTTAATTTCGATAAATCTTAAAATATAATAAAACACAAGAATATAAAACCATAAGTCTGATCCTGTCAGACCGAAAGTCACGTCGACATTTAACTCTGAAAACCGATCCCGCCAAAACATGACATTAGATGATTTTTATTTTATTTTTATTTTCTCTGTGTCTACATATTTTCGTGTAAATTATTTATTTATTTTATGCTCAGAAGAATCAAAACTGAACAAACATTATGTGCCATATAGGCAAAGTAATTCCGCAAACATTGTCATCTGTTGGTCGACAGGCGGACTATTTCTTTTTTAAATATTTGTATATTTTTTAGCCGTCCATAATTGTCCGGCATATAGGTTTAGATGTTCCGATGGTTCTGGATGTATACCAGCAAATTGGCAATGTGATGGTAAGGAACATTGTGACGACGCATCTGACGAGGAAATTGAAAAATGTGCTGGTAAGGTTGGACTAAACTAAATGAAGATCTGTTACTCGAGAACTTGCATTAAACCGCTCATTTGTTACTTATTGTGGTGTTTGCTTGATTATGTTCATATTTAAAACCCAACCTTTCGTCACAACCCCCTCCAACTATATTTTTTACGAGAAAATGAACAAGAACTGGATAATAATTATTTTCATAAGATATAATTTGTCGAAATGGCCATATACAGAAACTTCTATATTTGCTGTTGTACCCCCACTTTACCGGGGGGGTATGTAGTGATCGTGGTGTCCGTCCATTCGTTTGTTTGTTTTGTCCGTCCGCTTAAGGGTATACATTTTTTGTCGAAAACTCGTCCTACACCACTCAGTGAAATTTAATGACATTTTCACCAAAATATTCAGTACATATTGCCATTGTTCATGAATTATGTTAAATTTATTTGATTTAATTTTTTGGGGATTTTTAAACCCCTGCTTTAGCGGGGCGGCATAGTAATCATAGTGTCCGTTCGTATGTTCGTTTGTTCGTTCGTCCGTTCATTATTCCATCCGCCATAGGGTACACTGCCGCAACTCCTCTTTAAGCACTTGCTGAAATTCAGTAGAACTTGCACAGAATGTTCAGTGCATATTACCATTGTGCACCAGTTATTTAAAAATTTAATTTGACTTGATTGTTTATGTTATTTTTTAACTTCTGGAATCAACTTTTGGCAGGGATATATATTAGTGAGCTTTCTTGATTCAAATGGGGAGTGGGGATATATATTAGTGAACTTTGCTCACAATTTTTGTTATTCCGTTAAGATTTTGATTTCAAGCACTGTTTCAGTGTGGATTAAAATATTTAATATTTGCCATTATATTCATTTTGTAGATTATGTTTGTTTAAAAGGATATCTAAGGTGTAAAAGTGGGGACCAATGTTTTTTCCACAGGAGTATGTGTGATGGCACTCCTGACTGTCGCGACAAATCAGACGAAGAAGTAGAATTTTGCAAAGGTACCGAATTACGATATGCAAAATTAAATGTAACACATTTTTCCTCTAGTACCAATTCTATATATCTGCATAAATAATTGAGTCCAACATCCAACTTAAAAAGACAATGCAATGTCAAAAACATAACCATGTTGTAAAGGCCAATCACGTGATGCAGTCATGTTCTAGAATGTTTTTGTTGTAAGGATGTTCACATTTAGCATAATTCAAAACAAAAACTCAAAGGTTCAGAATTATGAAAAAAGGGTGATTTACCCGTCGTTTTTTTTACTCCAGTGAAAGGAGTTAAGTCCGAAAATTTTGTCCATTTTGGACTTTTACATGTGTATTAGATTTATACATATTTCATATTCTATTTCTTTTTTTGTTCATTATGGACATGTACAACAGCTACACGGACATTCTTTTTCTATCTAAAGGAGTTGCCTCTAATCAGGAGAATTAGAATCAAATAATATAATATGGAAATCCACAATCCAAAAATACTCAGAAAAAGTAGCAATACAGATTATTAAAAATATCGATATCTGAGGCCAAATCTAGTACCAAGGACATTACGGAGTGCAATACACGGAATAAAACTCAGTATTATTTAGTTATTGGAATTTTAATAAATGACAGTTCTCTTAAACTATCTCAAGACATACCTCTGGTTGTATTTGGAGATCATTAAAGTAACAATAAATGAAAATGTGTACTGTTGGTCAAAGGATTTGCAATTCTTTAACATGACACTATGATTCATTATAAAATTCAAATTTCATAACGTTTCCTGAAAATCGTCCAATTGTCATGACGCCAAATTTCAGAAATATACGACTGCCGTGTACTGTTTATTCTGATTCTGTGAACATTCATTTTTTAATTATTTCATTTTTTATACCCACAGCTTTTGCGAGTGGTATATAGTGATTATGGTGTCTGTCGGTTCGTTCGTCTGTCCGCCATATTGGGTATATACTTTGTTGCGACAACTCCTCCAAGACCAAGAAATTATCTGAAACTTTCATAGAATGTTCATCACATATTGCAATTGTGTACTAGCTTTCTGAAAATTTAATTAGATTTTGTCTGGAATTCAACGGGGGAGCGGGGTATGATATTGAGCTTTGCTCACAGTATTTCTAGTATTAAACTAGTTTAGTTTTTTTTTATAATTAGTAAAAAGCTATTATTCATGATTGACATTTATCTAGTTACGACTGCCTTCTCTGAGGCCACTATCACTTTAGCCATTCTTAACAATATTTTTTCTTGAAAGATGCCAAAAAGGGGTTAATTAAAAAAAAAGAAATGTGCTAAAAATAGAATAAAAATATTTTATCTTGGAAATTTCAATTAAATTTTTTTGGTAGGCAGAATTCATATCAGTAGGCTGTCAGTAGGCTAATAACAGCAAACAAACATTTTTTTTAAGATTAGAGATGTTTTTGTGACTAATGTCCAAAATATAACTTTCTTCAAATTTAAGACCATTGTTTCTTCATGTTTTTTTTTAATTCCATTTCAAACATCAATTACCCTGGTGAATAAGCTTAAAAACGGAACACGAATAACAGGTTTTTTGTACACCTCATGTGAAATATAAGATATTGACTTTACCACGGTCAGAATCCAACGAGGCCAGTGATGCACTGGAGGATAACAACACTTAAAATAAAACATCCTTTTTATTTAACATGGTATATATGAATTATGTAAAATGAATTATGATACAATGGCCAAGTGTGAATTCATGAAAAAGAATCCACGAGCCGGAGATAACACAACGCTCGATTTGATCAAAAATATTTCCCTTAGTCGGAAAATCCTGTCGCAGTGATAGTAAACATCCATTTCCCTCGGACGTTAATAATCTTCAAATTGGAGAAAACATAAGAGGGGATGCCATAGATTTTTTAAAAAGAATCCACAGTTAATAGAATGACGTCACAACAATGGTTTAATGTTTATATGCAATACAATCAAGTAATCATTCATTGCATGACTCGGATGAACGCAAACATGGTTGGACAAATCATACATTAGACCAAACTTGAATAAACAATTAAATCTAATATAAATCAAATGTACACGAGACAAGGTCGCTACAAATACACGGTAGAACCAAACAATGGAACAATGCTTTTATTGTTGTTCTTCCTTTATAGTACCACGAGGCATTCAACTATTAGCTTTTCTCTTACCATATAGTAAGATTAAGGCGGCCCTTAGCACCAGTTTAAGTGGAATTCATTGCTAGATATGGAGCAGCGCTACATCCACGTCTTTTATCCGTAGGTCTATGGTTGCAGGATCTTTGACAGCATACATTAAACTGGTAAAGTGTTCTTACAATAACGGAAGTCTTAACAGTGACCCTTTCATTACTTGCAACATACCAATTAGGAGGTACTGACATTACCAAGAGATCAAGAGAAATTCCTACTAATTACTGAAAAAATTACAATACAACCAAATGCAAAATTTCTGAATGTAACTTTATATACATTACAGAAACAGACTGCCCTGAAGGATATTTAAGATGTCTAGATGGAGCACAATGCATACCTGAAGAATGGATGTGTGATGATGCTCCAGAATGCCATGACAGGTCTGATGTTACCACGAAGCATGAAATTTGCAAAAGTATGAACATAATTTTATATTTCTAAAAACGACTGCATCATGTTGTATTTTTCACAATGAAGCCTCGTTGATTCTCTGAACTCATCAATTTCTACTTCATCCTACTAGTACATATTATTCATCACACGCATTGTTTGTTTTTCGATGTATTTTGAAATTGTTTGAATTAATTTGTAACATTAATGAGTGGCTACGCCAGTAATCGTTTCAAAAACTCTCATTTCGTTTATAATTTAGTGGCTGACACTGGTTCTGATGAGAAAGAAAGGATGGTCACTCATCAAGTTTATGCCCTTGTGTCAGATTTTTAACTTCTTTGATTTTATCAGTTAGAATGCATTACAATTTTTGCACACTGACCCAACTATTTTATTCAAAATTTGATTAAATACATGCTATGAAGATGTCTCAAAAAAATTTATGAACCTTCTAATATTCCTTGATAAAGGTTAATTGAACAAATTTTCATGGCAATGTAAATGGAAAATCTAAAAGAGTTAGGTTTCCCGCCAAACTTTGAAAGCCTTGTAACTCAAAAATGAGCACACTGACCTATTGCTCAAAATCATAGAATGACAATGTTCTAACACTCTGAATTATAATTAAAAAAAAAATTGAAATTTCTAGACATTAGGAGTCACCTACCTTACATTAGAAATGAAGGTATATGGTGTAAATGCAAATTAGACAATATATGGTAAACCAAGTAATGGAAGAACGTTTTTGTGCAATAATTCATCTTAAAGTCACCATGAGGCCTTCAACAATGAGGTTTGCTCATACATAAAAGAAATTTCAAGTCCTTAAGTCTTTTAGTAATACATTTGGTACATGTTTTCCGAGTTAAAAATGACGAATGAGTGATACAAATATTAGACAAAATGAAAAATGGATATCAGTTTGAAACATCCTTAAATGACACTGTCCGTACGATTCACAAATAATTGGTCATAAAATAGGAACTTTGGTCTTGTTTTAAGACGTTTCCATAGTGTACCAGATTAATAACATTTCGCAATTAAACATCGATATCGAAATATGTACACCCGCACACAGCAATATCACTTTTTCTCGCACATGATAAAAAAATATGTCATACCAAATGTTGCCGAAATGTTGAAGCACTGGTTATTTATTCCCCCTGAAAAAGTCCCCCCATCAGTTTACATTTTATTGTTACATTACGGAATATTTTGATATATTAATGGACAAGCAATTTCTTTTTTTTTTCAGCACACTGAAATGTTGCTGCCAAAGAAACTTGATTGACAAACAATTAGATAAAATCTCATCAGATTCCATTGCATTGGATTGTTTTAAGAAACTCTTACAATTGTATAAATAACCTATATTAACAGTAGCTTCGATACTTTGAATAAAATGTAAAAAAAAAAAAAATTATTGTTCTGTGTACTTCAATGTTGGCTTACGTATCAGTTGCAAATTTCACACCAAATGTTGAACCTACTATATACGTATCTGGCTCCAAGTTCTCCTGTTGTTTCTTGAGCACCATCTGTATTATACCTGTTAAGATAAATATCAGTCAGCATTTATCCATCAAAACGTAAAATCTAGCTGATAAAGTCCAAACCAAGACATCAAACATCCCCAACATGTTTTGACATTCAATACCTTTAATAAGCACAACTTACAAGAAAATGAGAACCGAAACGTCAGTCCAAAAATGAAAAATCCAAAATCAATGGCAACACCGGAAGCACCAAGAAACAAAGACACCACTTATGAAGTACGACACAGAAATAAGAGACACAATACAGATGAACAAAACGGGCCCAAATGAAAACCATGGGTGATATCAGGTGTACCGATATAGTAAGCACTACCCTGCTCTTATAAGACACCCGTCTTGATGAACATGTTAATAATGGCAGAATGGTAGTAAAGTAAAAACATACAAAAGCTTTTAAAGGGAAATGTCTGATTTCATTTTTGAAACAGATATATCATAGTCGTTCAAAAGATTTAGATGTCGACCGTAAAGACTTCAAGTTATTGGTAACATATCATTGTTTAAATAGCCTATTTGTGAGCAATCGAGCTCTATCACGGTAGCCACTGTATCGAGCATAGAACCCTTCAGTAGCGAATGAATTGGGAGATGGATATTCAATTCATTCGCTACTGAAAGTTCTATGCTCGATACAGTGGCTACCGTGATAGAGCTCGATTGCTCACAAATAGGCTATTTAAACAATGATATGTTACCAATAACTTGAAGTCACCACTGTAGAAGTTTTACGGTCGACATCTAAATCTTTTGAACGACTATGATATATCAGACATTTCCCTTTAAAAGCTTTTGTATGTTTTTACTTTACTACCATTCTGCCATTATTAACATGTTCATCAAGACGGGTGTCTTATAAGAGCAGGGTAGTGCTTACTATATCGGTGCACCTATTATCACCCATGGTTTTCATTTGGGCCCGTTTTGTTCATCTGTATTGTGTCTCTTATTTCTGTGTCGTACTTCATAAGTGGTGTCTTTGTTTCTTGGTGCTTCCAGTGTTGCCATTGATTTTGGATTTTTCATTTTTGTTGCTAACAAAGAAAAGGAAAGTTTACTATATAAAAAGTTAAACACAACCTACAATGTGTAGATTTTAGTAGAAAAAACAAATAAATAAATCGAAGTGGTGACTAACTGCTGAGTCAATACAAAAATTAGATTTGTATTTCAAGGATATACTTTTTATTCAGGGATTTTTTAATAATACAAAGTTTGAATTTGAAAACGTATGTATGAAGAGGCTGTAGAAGAAATCAGACAGACATTTTATTGCTGTCAAACGGTAATTCTGTTCCATGTATATCTTTGTTTCCATTATAAGACTGAACTAACGCAAATATCCAGACAAGGAGACAATTTTGTATGGCTCAAGATGAATTTAAATTCCTTAACAAAGAAACTTACTTTTGTACAAATCAAGACGTGATTTCCCCTTATCTTTTAGTGTTTTAGTTTTGTGGCGTTCTTGTTTATTTTTCTTTATGTGTTATGTCTTTGTCATACTGTCTCAATTCGTGTTGCTGTGAATTGCCGTGATTTTGGATTTATGATTTTTAAATTTCCTCCTTCCTTGTTCTTGCTTCGGTATTCGCTTGCCGATGTACTTTTATTTTCTAGTGCTTTCTATGTAATGTATTACTCTACATTTATTGTGTTCAACTCAAAGCCAAACTTAATTTTAAATATAATGCTTTTCTGATCCATGAATGGTAATAGTTTTATCAAAAGAATGTTTTCATGTGGCAACAACTATCTGACTTTCCATAGTCAGATCCTTTTAATCATCTGATCATGTCCGGGATTTAAGAATGCAATTTTCATCATTCAGTTTCATATAATTATAAAGTTGTTTCTTTCATGTAATATTAAGCAAGATATGTTCTAAGAATTATAACAATCTGTAGAACTATATGTATAAAGGACTGTTGAAAAAAGGTTGAACGCAAACACTCATAGTTCTTAACCCGATAGAACCTAAAATATCCTTCCGAATTGATGTACACGTGAACCGACTTATAGACATGGCACAATTCATTCTCTTTTTAAATAGAATCTTCACAGAACTACGATTCTTGTCAAAACAATTGCTTCATAATCGACAACTTTTATAATAATTGTCATAACAAATTAACAATAACAATTTTGATAATGGTTGTCAGCTTTGAAATAAACAACTATAGACTGCTATCGACAACCTTTATAATGGTTTTCAGCTTAAGGGGGTTTGCTACTCCATTTGAAAATAAATAGGATTTCAAATAAACATGATTTTTTGTTAGAAAATTAAAAAAGAAGTAATTTAAGTAAAAAAAAATTGATAGGTTGATGATCTCGTTTTTGAGCAAACATTCAACCATCCTAAATGTATCTTTGTTTGGAAAAGGTTTGGGCCTTGACTAAGTTTTTGCTATGATCTATGACAAGGGCTGCCATTTTTACATTAAATATATCTGTTATTTGATATTAAGGAGGTTTGCTCCTCATGTTTTGGGATTTCTGTCAGATTTTCGGAATCCTCGGGTTTTATCCATTTAAAAATATTATAATTTTTTGCACATTGACCCCCTTATTTTTTTCCATAATTTCATTTCATACATCTTTCTGAGCATTCTGTAACAATTTCATTGAATTCTATTTATTCTGTCACATTCATTCATGGTCAAACCTTGTTAATGTTAATCCTATGAAAAATCAGAGGAGTTCAGTTTCCCGCCAAATTTTCAATCGTTTAAATCTACATACATAACCTGTTACTTCTTTTGTTTTTGTCACGTGAAGTCTTAAAGACAACTTCTCATAGACTTTTACCCCACATCATTTTCGTTTTTCTATATAAAAATATCTTGATGCTACTTACAAATGACTTAGTAATGAATATTGCAGGAAGATTTAATATCCGAAAATATATAAGACTTAATGTGAAGATTTTTGCTTAAAGACTGGTTGGCATTTTATGGCTTTTTTTTTAACCTGAACTTCATCCAACAAACTAAAATATTATAGGTCTGTGGTTCACACTGGGCTTCCTCTACCACTAACACTGACCGTCATGATATAGCTCAAATACTGTTGAAAGTGGCGACCAGTCAAAAACCTGTATTTGTGTTTGTCTGTACCTATTGTTGTAGTTTCTGTTTGTCCGTAATATTTTTTTTTATTTCTGGTCGTCGCTTTTATTGTCTGTCTTTAAATCTGTATCTCACAAATATTAATTCTTCTGATTATCCTTTATAGGTTCCCAGGCTGCAAACATAGAGAGTTCTTTTATTTTATGGCAACACTATTTTTGGTTTGAATATGTCATGTGTTCTGGGGCTTTTGTTTCTCTACAAGTAATTTTGCATGAAAAGCATATTTCGGCCTTATAATGTTGACTTTTTTTATCGTTTTAAGATAAACCAAACAAAACAAAATATCACTAGATTTTGTTTTAATTTTCTTTACTTCGATAGTTCAAAGTTTGCCCAGTTTATAATAATTCAGATTCTAAATGCCTT
>MJUU01036731.1:0-14840 GCA_002080025.1 Modiolus philippinarum | reverse complement strand
GCATCAACAAAACAAAGAAGATGAAAAAAATAAAAAAGGAACAGAAAAAATAAAACAAAAGAATAAAAGATGAAGAAAAAAGAAGGAAAAGGGGTAATGCAGCCTATAACTATACGGTTATAGCCAGTCACAAGACTGGAGAAATGCAGAGTGACCTAAGTAAGCTTTCGCATATAATGACAATACAATAGATCTAGCAAAATATATCATCAAAAAAAGTTCAGGTAAAATGTTAAGAAACTTGGTAAACAACATCAATAAAGTAGTTTAGTCGGGTGTATGTGTTGGGAATCTTAATTATTAGAGAAAAAAAAATAATATTCAAAAATAAATTTAAAAAAAAATGAACACAACTCTAATAGTTCGAAAAAATAACAGAATAACATTCAAATAAAATAATATAAAGTTGTCATGGGTTAGAGATTCGATAAAATAAAGATGATCATGAAATATTGTGAAAAAGGGAAAATAGAAAGGCAATAGCAGATTTTACTACAGAAAGAAGGGACAAAACTCTAAGAATTGATTGAAAAGGGAGATAATCAATAAATATAATAGGGAACAAAATAGCAATAGCAGACGACAGTATAGAAATTGGGCTAAAAAGGGGAAATCACTCTAAGAATTGAATGAAAAGGGAGATAATTATGTAATATAATAGGAAGTAATTATGCAATATAATGGGAAATGATAATACAACGGCAAAAGCAGACGAAAGTATGAAAATAAGGCGGGAGAAGGGAAATAACTCTAAGAATTGGATGAAAAGGAAGATAATTATGTAATATAATAGGAATTAATTATGTAATATAATGGGAAATAATAATACAGCGGCAATAGCAGATTTTACTAGAGAAAGAAAGGCAAAACTCTAAGAATTGATTGAAAAGGGAGATAATCAATAAATATAATAGGGAACAAAATAGCAATAGCAGACGACAGTATAGAAATTGGGCAGGAGAGGGGAAATCACTCTAAGAATTGAATGAAAAGGGGAGATAATTATGTAATATAACGGGAAATAATAAAACAACGGCAATAGCAGACGAAAGTATAGAAATAAGGCGGGAAAAGGGAAATATTTCTAAGAATTGGATGAAAAAGGGACATAATTATAAAATAAGGTAGAACATAAGAAAATCACACATGAAAAGAGTTAGACAAGAGGAAATTAAGTCAAACATTGAATTACAATACAAAGAACAATACTGAAAATGGGTTGAAAAGGTATAACAACATTAAAATGGGTAGGATATTAGTCTAAACATTGGATTGAAATACAAAGAACAATACTGAAAAGGGGGTTGAAAAGGTATACGAACAATAAAAAGGGGGTGGGAAAGAAGAAATTACTAAAAATTGGGTGAAAAGGGAAGAAAATGCAAAGAACAACATTGAAAAGGGGTTGAAAAGGTATACCAACATTTAAAAAAGGGGTAAAAACATATAAAAACATCCGAAAGACCATGCCCGAGTCGTTCCTACTAGGGAAAATTCCTAACTTCCGGTCTATACCTGGGGCAACGCCCCACTTCCGGTCGCGCATGGGTACTATAATAAGGCTAAACAAGATCACTGCGGGATCACATAGTGATCTTGGACGATATTTCCGGTCAATATGGCTACTTACAGTAGATACACACCCACTTCCGGTTGCGCATGCGCGCTCCAATACCTTCCATTACACCCCTGCGGGGTCACGTGTTGTTCCAACACGTCATTTCCGGTCAATAGGCCCGACTAGGGCTTCAATTAAGACCACTTCCGGTATACACCATGGGCTAGGCCCACTTCCGGTCGCGCATGTACAATGTAATAAGGTCACACAACACCCCTGTGGGGTTACGTGTTGTTCGAACACGTCATTTCCGGTCAATAGGCCCGACTAGGGCTTCAAACAAGACCACTTCCGGTTGCGCATGCGCAGTAAAAACACTTCGTGTTCCGGTCACGTGACTTCCGCTTCCGGTCACGTGATTTCCAGTCTACGTCACTTCCGGTGACGTCACTACCGGCTCCACCCCGCTCCACCTCGTCAAATGATAATTTGTTCGTGGCCATATACTACTCATATCCAGGTTAAGGTGTCTGCAGGGTATTAATTTCCTATTATAGAATTTTGTAAAATTTTATGTGTAGAAACATAATTGTATTATTGTTCAAAATGTAAAATAAAATCTGGGGGTCACCGTGCATTTCAGCGCAGAATCTGAAATTGAAAATTTCAGGATTTTACATAGAAATGATAGGGAAAATGATCATATGAGGGGATAGTTTGAAAAATCTATTATAGAATTTTTTCATACTTTGCATTGGTTGAATTATCATTATGTAGATTACATATAAAAAATAAAAATTAGGGGTCACCGTTCAAATAAGAGAGAAAAATTGCAAAATATTAATTTCTCTAGTGATCTCTTTGTTAAAATATTTTATTAAATTATCTCCCTTGAATAATTTCTGTGTTCTGTAAATCCAGCAACAAATTTAAAGCTTATGTATTTTAGCTCATGTTTATGTAACGAAAATGTTATAAAAATGATTAGGAATATAAATTTTAAATACATTTGAACTTTCTTTTCATTTTAAATAAATATTTTGTTAAATTTCTCAATGAATGAAACCTAAATGAACAATTATTAGACAAAAATGGCGGAATAATACCACTGAGACACCTTAAAACGACCGAAAACAAAGCATCTAGGGGTCACCGTACGATCTTCAACACAGTGAGGAACCTCACACCATATTGCAAGCCCTAAATGGCCCCAAAAAGGTAAAAAGGTGAATAAATCAATGGAAACAAACCACATCGAATAACCCAAATATCAAGAAACTAAAATTTTATAAGAAGACAAGGACAAGCCAATGACCAACATATTCCTGACTTGGGACAGGCGCAAAAATATTCGCTTTAAAGTTCCATTTCTTGTTAATTGGACCAAAGTTTGATTTCACCTTTTAAAAATTTATGTTTATAAATCATTAGAACTCGGACATTTAAATGCATTTCATGAATACATATAAAGTAAAACTTTGACAAGGTTTGAATAAAATTTAATTTGTCATGAAAACAACTTCTCTTTGTCCAATTTTGAATAAAAATTGATTTGTCGTGAAAACAATTTCTCTTTGCCCAGTTATGATTAAAATTTGATTTGTCATGAAAACAACTTCTCTTTGCTTGCATGAGATATGATTTTGCTAAAATAATTTTATAAGGTAATAAAACAGTTATATAATGCATATTTGGGCAATAGACTAGAAAATTTTGCCCTCGGTGTCAGAAACCCCCTAGTGTTCCATTGCCCTCGGCCGTTGACCTCGGGCAATAGAACACATGGGGATTTCTGACACCTTGAGCAAATTATTCTAGTCCATTGCCCTCATATGCATTAAATAACTGTATAATATGATAAATTTTCATATTCAACATATGTTGCATAAAACCCCGTGGTATTTCCCGCCAAATATTTTCGGAACAATTCTCGGTGTTTATCATTTATCAGTAGAGAAAAAAGATCACACCACTTTATCCCGATTATTACCATATTTTATCCACTCTCGATAGCTAAATTTAAAAAAAATAAAAAGCTCATCAAGCCTCGCAATTAAAAATTTAATATCTAACTATCTCTCTAGTTGATAAAATATGGTAATAAAAAGGATTTTGTAGTGTAATCTATATGTATTTGACTTAAGTTGTTTAAAACTGCCAATACAATACAAATGACAAAGTATGCCAATGTGACCTAAACTAGGCCAATATGGATTTTTCCATATTGGCCTAGTCCAATATGGGATTTTTTTCATAACTTCTCTTTAATTATCGTCACTTGTTATGAAAACATTAAAATAAGCCAGTAGTGCATAAATTGTCGTCTGATACCGGGCTATGACAGAGCACAAGGTCTATCAGGCCAATATGACTCACCTCGGATCTATAACAGTGCCAATATGAAAAACATTACGAAATTATTATGCCAATAGGAGCAACCTATGGAAGGGCGTCAAGAGGAAAGTCACACTTCATAAATTTGGGAAGGTCTCAATCAATTTGAAAAATGTCAGTTTTTCATAAATTTTGCGTTTCATAAGTACAGGATAGTCATACTTAATTTTGTAAAACCTATGATGACACCTAATGTCGTCTAGCTGTAAACTGGGCTCCTGTTGTGTTACAAGCGTAGCATTGTGGAACGGCGGACCAGTTTAGTCTAGCTGCTACATGTTATTCCATTGGTCATTTTTTGGATACGAAGATAAAGCTATCTTAATTTTAATATCAATACAGTAGGTTATATTCATAAAGTTTTACAGTGAAAAATATTGCCTTTTTATCTACTTAATATTTTGTTCTGCATACCTTCTCAACTATCTGCTAAAACAAACTTAAGTTGCAGTTTACATCATACGAAACAACAGAAAAACCAGGCAGATTTTCTTGATCAGTGTATCAAGTCATTTCATTAAAAACAACCTCTCTACACATAGAAGGGCTTGACGCCCTTTAATATTACATCTGATGTGCTTGAGCAAATAATATGCATGAAAAATAAATTTGTCATACTTGGTAAGTAAGTTTTAACTAACAAATAACAACCGTTATTGAATTGAAATAAGGATTTAACAAACTCTTGGCTGAACGTGAACCTCGAAGAATACATCCCAAAATCAATTATTCGAAATTCTTCATTAAAATCATTTTTTTTTTTTTTTTTTTTTTTTTTTTTTTTTTAATGGAGACTGTTTAACCTTGTTCTTTTGCATACGTTTAGGTATATTACCTGTTACAAGTTGGCGGAACCAGAAGGGGTCATTGATTGGACCCCCCTTTTCTGAAAAAAAATTGTGCAGAAGCGACGTAAGATCGATAAGAACGGGTATAAACTCGACTGGAACTCCCTTTTCCGGAACCCAATTGGAAACCCCTTTTTGAAAGCTGGTTCTGTGTATCCAAGTAGTTGATCGAACGAACCATTATAATTGGTGCCGAATGGGATATTATCGGATAGCGGTTATTGTCGGCTTGTATTGGCTGATCACTTCACCGTTCCTTGTAAAATAAGTGAGAACCGAAGCGTCAATCAAAAACGAACAATCCAAGGACAATGGCAACATAGGAAACAACAAAGAAACAGACACAACACGAGCACTGTACAGAAAAGAAAAACCATTAAATCCCCCTACCTCCTTTTTTTACCTACAGCAACAGCAACATGTTTTGTTTTGTTTTTTTTTTACATTGAACGATTGATAGACACATTACTATGAACTATTTTTTTTTTCTTTTCTGTCATGCAAGTGTTAATTAATAAATCCTTGTCTTTAAAAATAATTACCTGTTCAAGCTAAACAGTTATTATTCAATAGAAGGGATTTTATAAACCTTTAAATAATATGCTTTGATCTTAATTTTTCATCTCCCTTTAATTGATATTTTGCTCATTCTATCATAAAACAGGTAGTATGACCTCCGATAGAGCCTTGATAGAATTTCACGTAATATGAGGTAATATAACGATTTTCTATTTTTGTATAAAATCATTAATGCATACAATGATCAGATTAATGTTTGTACACAAAACTAAGGTCTTTATTATTCAAAAGTTTCCGGGATGAAAAGGATTTGTACAGTGTATAATTATGAAATGACAGATTAGTAAGTATAAAAAAATATATACTAACTTTATCATCAATTTGATCATTTTAAAAGGGACGCCTATTTGATTCCGAAGGGAGGGGGCTTGCAAATTTTGTCGGGCCAGAATAGTTATATTTTCAAAAATTAGGAGATCAGAAAATTTATTTTCAAGTACTTCCCAAACAAAATTTTATTCTAACAAATCATAAATAAATCATTAATAAGTCATGAATAACATAGAAATACTATGATATTAACATGATTTGTTACTTACTTGTTTAACAAATCATAAAGGGCATAATTATGCAAATTCACCTCAGCTGATCTATTTCACATTTGTTAGAATGCAAATGGTTTATCTTTTTTCCCCAGTAAAACTATGTTATAGGGGTACGATTTGTTTTTTCTTTAATCATACTATGAAAAATTGTTTATTTTCATCTTTATTAAGGCCAGAATGTTTACAAAAACTGACAGCACGTCAGAATAAAATGGTCGTCCCCTAAACCGTTGGCAAATTTAAGTGTATCCCTTTTTGTGTCGTATTTAAGGAAATATCCCGATTCAACAAGGAAGTAATATCCATATTAAAATGGGAGTTCAGAACTTGTGTAAAATGCTTATTCATTATGTAAAAAAAATCATTTTTTTCGTGAAAAAGATTATTTTGAAAATTAGGAAGCCTATTAATTTAAACTAACTGGAATAACTGGGATATACGTCTCGGGCATTGCCCGAATAAGGAAATATCCACTCAAGTCTGTCTCACTCTACTGAAGATTTAACAATTTTCGCTTTATTTAAATAATATAAATAAATCAAGACAAATGGTCTCTGGGACGCCCATGGGGCTATGTATATTCAAGAAATAATTTCACCCGGGTATCTCCATTGAGTAGAAAAGGGAAAAAATTATCAGTTATCAGATTTGGTACAATATAACTAGAAAATTTTAGCACTTCTAGCAGAATATACTTGTAATTTAGGCTTCACAGGGGATGCAGGTTCATATTGTAAACATCATCGCTTACAAATCTGGGACTAATATAATGTTATTTTAGTCCCAGTTACAAACTGAAATGGGTCCGTATGAATGCAAATACGTTATCTGAAGAACTTGGTTAGGCAGCAACCATTTGATTTTCTGGGGGGCTATGGATTTTTTTGAAATAAAAAGTTTGCTTCTTGAAAGTGGGGAAAAAATAAATTGTTCTAGGGCAAGTAAGAAAAAAAAGGATGATTTAAAAATAGGACGAAAAAAATAGATTGTTGTGAAGGATCAAAAGTAAAAAAAAAAGACTGCTGAAGAATAGTGACTGCAGGTGTATGGAGTGGACAGAAGAAGACAACCAAATATCCAAAGACATCTTCCACTGATACAATGTTATATAATAGGACGTGTCCATTACCAATCCAAACACACTCAAAACAGTTCACCCAGTTTTCATTCATATAATAAATTAATCAATTATGTTATTTATGTATCTATAATTTTTAAATATGTGTAAATATTGAAAGGAAAATGAATTCTTAATTTTATATAATCTTAAACATATTAGTATAAAATTATAACATAGATTTATATCCTCCGGTGTTTCGGTTTAGGCTACTACAATTTTAGGGTAAATATACCGTTTGTATATATTTTTTGAAAAACAGATAAGTACACATGGTAACCAAGGCTAATCCATCATCAGGTACCCCAAGCCTGTATGGAGATAGTAATTATTGATTACTGAAATCAGTTGCCGCTAATTATGTATAACGACAGGGGCACGACACCGGTAGTTTCTCTCTAATAAGGATATGTATTTTTTTCCGTCAGTGTTTTGCCACTTATTCATGTTTTATTCTTCTGTGTCTTATGGTTTATTTCAATAAAGCAGACGTTAAGTGATCTTTTATGTTCTTGTGTTTTTGATATGCAATAATAGGCGGCCTATGAAAAATGCTGTTTGCTTCCTCATCATCTTGTATGAATTTCCAATGTTTATTCAAAGCCCTTCTTAGTTGTTGAAGAGCCGGGTTATATTTTGTTGTGAATACTAATGGTATGTTTTTTCGCACATTTCTTTGTGAATTGTATTGTAATGTCCTTTCTCTTGGTGAGCTGTGTCAAGTCTGCTTGGATTGGTAGTGGACACGTTTTATTTGAATAATATTATTAAGTTGTTTAAATAATGTTTTAAGTGTTTTAAGGAGTCAACAAAATATCAATTAAATACATATGTAATATCAAAATAAAATTATGTACTGACTAAATGATAAAATAAAAGGAGATAAGGAGAATAATATGAATATTTATGCAACTGTAAATTAATCTTAAAAATAATATCTATAGATTTTGCAAATTAGACCTTAGTGAGCTGAGTATCATGGAGGATGACGTAAATATTTCGATCCCGAGATAAGTGTTTGTTATGTATTTATCTATGTCAAATGGTGACTTTCCTTTGTTGTGGTCATTTCTTGGAGCGGGACCTAAAACCCATTGCCTTTTAATTGGTTAAATTTGATGGAAATTTAAGATTTTTGGATTTGACATTTGTTTGTTTACTTTGACTACGCACTTTGAGATACGTAAAGACCCGAGACCGATTGGCCTGTGCCCGGGGCTGTACTGTTCGATTGATTGTTAATATATTTGAGGGTCTAAACGAGTTGGCATAATGGATAGTGAAGTTAAAACCTCAGCTGTCATTGGTGAAAGCAGAGAAGTGCTATATGGAGACCAAAGTCAACCTGTCACTTTAGAAAGTCTTTATAAATTAATGATAAATATGAATACTAGACTAACATCAATAGAAAAGGGAATGAAACAAGTGAATCAGATAAATAAAACTTTGTCGAATCTAGTAACTGAAGTTAATTCTGTGAAAAAAGTCGCAATGAAATTAGACAAGGATGTTAAAATATTGAGCGAAACAACTGAAAAACATGGAGCAGAAATATCAAATCTTAAAACTTCGTTTACAAATTTAAATAAAGATAAAAGTCGGATGAATGAGAAAATACACGAATTTGATGTCAGTTTACAAGGAATGAGTGGCTTTTTGACGATTTTAAGAAGAATCACGAAAAAAAATGTAAATGATCTTAAAACTGTAAAAACGTCAGTATCTCAATTCCGCAACGACCTGGAAGATCAAGCAGTATATAGAAATGCGCCAGGAGATGAAGTTTACCCTAAGTGATATCCGAGAAGAAAATGAGGAATTAAAAGACACCATTATTGATTTACAATGTAGATCTATGAAAAACAATTTAATATTCTCAGGCATAAAAGAGAACGAGAACGAGGATACCGAGGAAGTAGTCAGAAATTTTGTTCGGTATGAACTGCACATCAAAGAATTTGTAGAGCTCGAAAATGTTCATAGGTATGGAAGTGGGGCAAAACCAGGCAATAGAGGACGCCCCAGACGTATTGTCGCTCGTTTTATTTTTCACAAAGACTTAGCACGGGTTTTATCTAATACTTATCGCCTAAAGAATAAACCTTTCGGTGTTAACCAACAATACCCGGAGATCATAGAGCAGGCTAGGAGAAGTCTCTACCCTATTATGAAGCAGAAAAGGGCCGAAGGATGTCATGTCAAACTTGTGCGCGATATCCTGTATGTAGACGGTGAAATATATGACAATGTATATACTGGTGATCGATTGGACGATATTACGGACAAATCCGCAACGTACACCACTCCTGACAAAAATATAAGACTTTCCAAGAGAAGAAGAATCTCGTCTACACCGGGTGGCAGAACATAGGACTCCCCTAGAGAGTCTCACGGTGAACAGTCCGATAAAAGTTATGTGACAACAAACACTGTATTTAATTTTAATTTACTTACTTTGAACTGTTGTGGCCTTGTGAATAAAACTAAATACCCTGAGTTTATTGAATTAATTGAGAAATATGATTTTGTATGTTTTTCCGAATCAAAAACTGATGATTTTGATACAATTTATATACCAGGTTATAAATTTTTTACAAAAAGTAGAAAAACTAAAACCAGGGTTAAGTCAGGTGGTATCATTTTTGGATACAGGGAAGCATATGAAAATTTTGTAAAGCCTATTGATTCTGATAGTAAATTAGTACTATGGATAAAAATCTCTTCAAAACTATTTGGTACCGATGAGGATGTAATAATTGGCAACATTTACATACCTCCTGATAATTCTTTTTACAAGGTTCCAGATGCTATGAATAATTTAGAGCAAGAACTTCTGAATTTTTTACCCAATCACAAATATATGATTTTAACAGTAGGACTAGTAGCGACTTAGATTTTCATGTTTACGAGGAGAATAATACTGATAACTTTACTTTATTAGAAATGCATAATTGTACCCCTGAGGGTTGAAAGCATATATATAGATACAGACATAAAGACGAAATACAACATAAAAATAAAATATTCAAAATTTTACGACTCTATACGTATATTTAACATTTCTTTTATATTGTTGGTGGTGAACCATGCAATCATTTGTCCACTTTTCTCAGTATAAGTGACTTTTTTTATAAATGGAGCAAAATATTGCAAGTGATCCGATGAAGATAATATCTCAACAATATTTGTATTGTTATTATTATTGTTTTCAAAAGTATTTACATTTTTTATTTTAAATTCCTGTCTAATAAGGTTATATTTTGGACATTCAAAAAAGAAATGAGTTTCATCTTCTATTTGATTTAAATCACAGTATTTACAAATTCTATTTTCTCTTTTAATCTTTTTATATCTGCCTCTTTCTATTTCTAAAAAGTGATCACTAATTCTCATTTTGCATATATTTGTCCTGTCTTCAAAATTAGTATTTAACATAAAATTTTCAATTATATATTTAGTTTTAATTTTACTGTAAAAGAATATTTTATTGTTTTCAGTTGATGATTTCAATTTATCAAAGAATATGTTTTCATATTCATTTTTTAATTGCTCTTTTATATTATCAAGAGTTTTATAATCTTTTAGATAATTCAGATTTTTTAATTGGTTTACATCAATGTTGTTTGATGAACAAATATTACATAACAATGTATTTACATATGAATACCAGGAGTATGTTCCATTTGAATTGTATAGAAAAAATACATCTTAAATTCTGCAAACTTATTCTTCACTTGAAACAAAGCACCCCTAATTTTATGATTTACGGTGAACTTGGTCGTGTTCCTCTTATAACAGATATTAAAGTTAGAGTTATTTCTTATTGGTGTAAACTAGTAACAGGGAAATCCACAAAGCTTTCATCAATATCTTATAAATTATTATACTCCTTATTTACTAATGACAATATCTGTTTTCCATGGATAAAATGTGTCAGTGGTATTCTAAATGATTGTGGCATGTCAAACATTTGGACGTTTCAAAATGAAAACCTCAATACTAAGTGGATATTTTCAAGTGTAAAATTACGTCTTAGGGACCAATTCCTACAGGAATGGAGAAGTGACCTCGAAACTTCACCAAAAGCATTAAATTATAGACTTTTTAAGGAAAAATTCGAGTTCGAAACCTATTTTAATATTTTGGACACCAGAGATATGGTTACTTTTTGCAAGTTTAGAACAACTAATACAAGGTTACCTATAGAAACCGGAAGGTGGAATAACATTCCTAGGGAGAACAGATATTGTCAATTATGCAATTCATATGAAATAGGAGATGAATTTCACGTTATCCTACAATGTGAATTCTTAAAAGACTTTAGAAAATTATATATTGATAAAAATTCAAGAACAAGAGTATTTGTATTAAAATTTAAAGAAATCATGTCTTGTAATATAGTTTCAAAACTAAGAAAACTTTGTATGTTTATCAGGAAAATAAATAGCTCTATGCTAACTCCTGGGTAACAAATAGACCTTATTGGCTTTTTCATTGGTTGGACACACACTGTTATTAGTTCCTATTCATGTACCATTAATTCGTCACCTATATCACGTGCCCTGTTTTAAAAGTAACGTTTTTTGTTTTTGTTATACATATTATTATTCATTTATATTTAATTATATTTATCCTAATCTCTGTACCTATGTAATTACAATGGTTTATGAGAATAAAGATATATATATATAATGGAGATGTTCAGATAATAAAAATGCATCATCCAATAAAGGAAAGCCATGAAAATTTTCTGAAAACTATGTTCGATAATTGTTTGACTTTGATAAGAAAATGTGACATGTCAGCGTGGTTGATTTAAGATCATACTGTCTTTTATGATTTCACTATTTATATATATATATCTATTTGTTGTTTTACTGTTTATATATGTAATCTTAAGAAAAAGAAGGGAAACGGGGAATGTGTCAAAGAGACAACGACCCTAAGGGGAGCAATAACAACTCAAAGCCACCATAAGATCTTCCATGAACGGTGAGGAAACCCCACACCCAACGGTAGGTCGGAGTTGGCCCCTTAATAAAAGAGCAATCAAGTTCAGCGAAATAAGCATCCTCCTAGACCCCGACAGACACAAAGCGAACCAACCAGAAAACAGACAAGACACACAAAGGCCCAACAAACTTCCTGACTTAGGACAGGCGCAAACCCGCCGCGGCGGGGTTAAACTAGTTTTATTGGGCCCAAACCTTCCCCCTATAGCCAATGTGATAAATAAAAAAACGATCGTAACAACAGTAAAATTCAGTTGGCAACAGGACTGAGTCAACTGTGAAAAATGAAACTGAAAGAACTAAATATACGGACATAAACATGAAATCACAAGAGACTACTAGCAGTTAACTGTTAAATCAATGTTATCTATAAATGTTGGCCCCTTTTCTTCACTCCAACCCTTAACCCTTTTGGTAAGGATATACCGATCGTTTTTATGGCTTTCATCCGAAGTATACAATTTCAAGCTCAACTGGACAATGCACATCAGAATAAAATGAACAAAAATCAATAACTTTCATTCTCAAAATATAAGATAAAAATGAATATGTACATACATAATAATCGACAACACTTCGTCACCTGAGAATTATAATGTTCTATCTCCATTTTTGGTCAAAATGAGACTGAAATAACTAGGATACTCCCTACACTATGTTCTATCTCCACACTAAATATAGGTTGCCAATTTTTTCATTCTATATGCATACAGCACAATATTGAAATGATATAACTCAAATTTTAGATTTGCATTGGTGTTATAATGTTGTAACTCCACAGCCAATCGCTTGTGTGCATTTTGGACATGTGACTAGAAGTAACAAATGGCATGTAATCTTTTTGGGGTTTATAAGGCATGTTTTCTGTATGATTTTATGTGTTGATTTCATAGTTTATGTCCAAGGTTATCAATTGCAAGAGTTTTGTGAAAAGTACCTTCAAGGTCATTGAATTCATGCAGTTGTGTCAGAAAATCAAGTGCATATTTGATGAAAGAATTTAGCATCAGACAATTTTTAAGAAAAATAAAACTGCTACATAATCATTTTATTGAAACAAGAGAACATTTGATGCTTCCTCTATTGATCTGTGTTTAACCAAATAGTTTGCAATTGTTTTCATTATTTTATTTAAGAGGATGTCATCTAAAAAAATAAATGCCACGTAACATTTTTTTCTGTGAATTTTTATGTTTTTGTTGAAATTAACCTTTTATGGGTTGTGACAAAGTGAATGTCAGTTGTGGTTTTAGAAATGATCTTTAAAAAATGTAATAAAGTAATGTTTGTGTTGACATATTTGTCTTATTACATGTAGCATATTATTGTTCCAAGACTTTACAATGATCAGTTTTGTATCCGTACTTAGTATCTCCCTTATGCAAAGTTCTGAACCTTGCTGATTTTGCTTTCCATTTAGATCATTTTGGTTATAAACCCTCTATCAGTTTTAAACATCTTTGCGTTTGTGGTCTTCCAAATGTTTCGACTTAATCTGCCTTGAAGAGACATAAATTGTCGAAATGGCGATATGTAAAAGCAAAATTTACAGTAAGTTCTGTATTTAGTGATATCTCATACAGTCTATGAGCTAATGGTATTGGTCTGTGATGCTCTATTTAATATACAGTATTTAAAGGTTATGGGACAAAACTTCCCTGAATTAAATTTGTGTGTTGTTACGATTGAAAGGTGCCAATAGATGTTGATTGCTGTCTTTCTCTATTGTTCATGTTTGAGTTTTTCAGCATTATAGTATTTATAAAGGATTGCTGTGCCTCTGATCATTCTCTTCTTTAATTAACAATCAAAAGCTTTACTGTTTCTTACTCTATTTAAAACATAACTATCACATTTTTTTCAGATTAAAATGTTCTAAGTGCAATAGACACTTTAATTTTTAAAAATTTCATACCAAATATTATGAAAATGTTCTAACTCCAAACAGATTTTTTTAAAAATTGAACACATAACAGCCAAATATCCAGGAAACTATGGTTTAAAACATCCTCCTAAACACATTCTAAATAATGAACTTGTTTATGTGCATCCACTTGTTGATATGAGAAAATATTCCAATGTCAAACTTTTGATTCAAGATTCCCGAAAATTACAAAAAAGTGAGATAAAACATTATAATTCTCAGGTGACGACTTGATTGTCTACAGGTAAACATACCCTCTTGATCACCATCAAATCTTCCATTTAAAATAAACATTCTATTATTTCTACATATATTCAGTAGCAAATTACCATACGAATTTTTAAAATTGTCTTTACTTCTTCTTTTCTTTAATAGATTAAACTTTTCTAAAAGATAGACAAAATTGTCAGGAAATTCGCCCGGAGTAATTCTTTTTTTTCTCAATGCTTTATTCAAAACCTCAGACACATTAAGTGTACAAGAGGATAAAATAAAATAATACATATAGAAGACAGATAAGATAACAATATTTATAGATAACATTGATTTAACTAAAATATCGAAACTAGAGGATATACTAGATAAACTCAATCCAACTATTCTTACTACTAATGAGATTAATACAGTTTTAGAAAAGTGTTAATTCTATTTTTCTTGAATCTGCTGAAACTGTTTTTGGCACATACGTGAACCCCAGTATAAGTTCTGGCAATAAGAGAGAAAATAAACCGTGGTTTTGTAAAGAATGTTGGATTAAGCGAAAATGTTTTAGAATTGCTAAACGTAGGTATAAATTTGACAGAAGGGAACACAAGAGAGTAGTATATAGCGGCACTTCAGACCACTTTTTTATAGTGCATTCT
>MJUU01036727.1:12788-32943 GCA_002080025.1 Modiolus philippinarum | reverse complement strand
TTCAAAATTGCACAGTAGGTAGATCTCATCATGCTGATCATTTTTACCCACAATGTCAGATTTTTTATATCTGTAACGGTTTTCGAGTAATTTGCAAAAAAAAGCAATTTACCCCCATGTTCTATTTTTAGTAACAGCGGCCATGTTGTTTGGTCTACGGACATAAAAATCACAAACTTGAAAGAGCATACCCTGGTGATGATTCAGGCCAAGTTTGGTTAGTATTGGCCCAGTAGTTTCAGAGGTGAAGATTTTTGAATAAAAGTTAATGGACGGACGGACGGACGACGGACGCCGAGTGATGGCAAAAGCTCACATGGCCTTTGGCCAGGTGAGCTAAAAAGGTGATCTGCTGATCACAAAAGATACCCTCGCCCACAGGCAATTCTAGTAACTGACTAGGTAAACTGTTTTCATCCGGATACCATAAAATTTACAGATTTTGCCTTTATCAAGGGCAATAACTCTGAAGCACAAAAACTTATCACAGTCAAAATCAAACTTGACCTGTATTTTATGAATAGAAACATTGTCCCAAAATAATAAAACTTTCCCTCAAAGACAAAGCAAACTGATGTTATCATACGGAAACCATAACATTTACAAATCTTGTCTAAATCAAGGGCAATAACTCTGGAAAGCAAAATCCCATTACGGTCAGAATCCAACTTGACCTGTATTTTATGAATAGATACATTGTCCCAAAATATTAAAACTTTCCCTTGAATCAAACTGAAGTTATAATCCAGAAACCTCAAAATTAACAAAATTTAAAACCAAGGGCAATAACTCTGGAAAAAAATTCTTGACCTGTATTTAATTAATAGAAACATTATCCCAAAATATTAAAACTTTCCCTTCAATCAACATGATCAAACTGAAGTTATCATCCGGAAACCACAAAATCTACAGATTTTGCCTAAATCAAGGGCATAACTCTGGAACGAAAAATCCAATCACAGTCAAAATCAAACTTGAATTGTAATTTATAAATATAAACATTATCCCAAAATATTAAAACATTCCATTGACGCAAACTCAAGTTATCATCCGGAAACCAAAGTGTGAGGACGGACAAGAAGAATCCTATAAACCCCCACCTTTTAAGGCGGGGGTATAAAAAAATAATCTTGGCAACAAAAAATTTCTATTTTTAGACAGGGGATTTCCGGTTGAAGCATTTAATGCGGGAGAAAGTTTGTTAATGCACTTTTATTTTTGTTGACTATTGGACAATCAAAGCATTGAAATGCTGAGGTGTAGATTTTCTTTTAAATCTTAAATTCAATGGGATATGCAGATGACAATCACTGTTATGCAGTGCACCCCAAGGATTTTTTTGGGGTAAGGGTAGTTCCTGGTGCAATGTGACATATCAGTGTATTAAAAAAAAACTATTATTATAGTGTGACATATTTTGTCTATTTTGAATTCTATCCTCAAAGTCAAATACTTTAGACTTAATGTAGAAAAGATAACAGGAAACACCTACAATGACCGAAAACCACAATCACATGTCACAATACACCAGGGAATCGTACAAGAAAAACAAAAAATGACAAAAGACAAACATGGACAACGACAGGAACTCGGGATAGCCGGACTTGGTAACTTGGTACCGGCACTAGCAAGAGCTAGCGGTAGGGTTAAACCGTTTTAAGGGTACCCAAACCTCCCTTTTTCTCTATCCCGTTATCTGAATCATCAGCATATTAAATTACACTGAATAGAATCAGGTTCCATAAAATAATTTTCAAAAAACAGTCAGGGGCGTAACTTGAGCAAGTGATTTTAGAATCACTTATTTGAATAATTTATAAATTTCAGTAATCACCTATATAAGTGATTTCGATGTTTCCTTTGATCTTCGAATACAAATTTCATTAATTTTCCATATGATGACAGCTTATTCTGTAATTTGTTGCTATAGATCAGTTATCAGATTTTTATTATATATTAATTTCAAGAATGGGCATGGCCAATAAGTTACTGCCCAGAAGCTTTAAACAACCCTCTTGGGAATTTTTCTATAATGAATTACTAATTATCTGTTATGTGCCTAAGACTAAGTACAAAAATGTATAACAATTCTAAGTTGTATGATATACACATTCTACTTTTAGAATTTCCAAATTGACTGATTTGCTATAATTTACCAAGTATTTCAAATAATGCTAATTTTCAATAAGCAGTAAAAACAGTCAGGTATATATATATATATACATTGTGTATTAAGGAAAAGAGAGGTTTAACATGTAATGCTATTTTTTTTTCATGTACAATGTAAAATCATAAATGTTTGATTCCAAGAAATCCAGATTCAGTAAATAATCAAGAAAACAAGTTTAAATTACTCACATATATTAAAGTGATCAAATGTTTTCTTTTATGATTACTAATTGAAGTGATTTAAAAAAAATGTAGAATGAAAGTATCAAATTACATCAGAATTTTCTGCTTTGATCACTTAAATACATGTAAGTGGTTCTAAAATCACTTGCTGAAGTAGCGCCCCTGACTGTTAAATTGAAATATTTGTCAATTTACGCTATAGTCTATTTGGCTGCTTCCATTCACGATATATATTATAACTTGCTAGGTAAACTATAAACTTACATCCATCTAGGGCACGACAAGGAATTGTGTCACCCAAAACTGGAGAACTGTTGAAAAGGAATTGCAACAAATGAGGGAATCACTGCAAGTAATGACAATCCTACAAGTCAGAGCTTCCCAGCGTTGTAGCAAATCAAGTCAGATAAATAGTGTACACTAAACTGTTCATATAATAATAACATGAATAAAGTCCTGGAATGAAACAGAACTTTTGCAATCGCAATATTGAAGTCATACTAGAGTGCGCCTACAACATCAAATTGCACGTTTATCAATCTATACGATCACAACTCAAAACTTTATCTGGCTGATGTTTTTTCACCAATAGGGCACTTATATGTCAATGAAAAGGCAGAGGGGGCAGTGCATCCTTCTATTTGAGGCAAGAAGGACCCGTGCCAATGACAGCGTAATACTGTAATACCAGTTAATATACATTGTTCTAGCTGTGGAACCGTAGCTCTATAGAGGGGTTGGGTTCAATTACTTTAAAAAGTAATCAAATACTTTCAATTACATTGCATTTTTCATCAATTACATTACATTGCAAATACAGTGATTTTTGAAAAGTATTTGATTTTTTTTCAAATACTTTGAAAAAGTAATTGAATAAATTGCAATTATATTTTAAGAAAAAAATTTATCATCAAATTTATCATCTAAAAATATACTCTGTCTAATAGAATATTATTGCCAGAGTCTACTGTAGTTCTAAATTATAGTACAATTATGTATTAACATTTTCTTTGAAGTTTGTATGAACAAATTTAACATACCAGTAGTAAATTCAAAAAGATATATGAAGACAAAAGACATATTTGTTTTTTCATCATAAACATGATAAATGCTCAAAACTTTTATCATCCATTCTGCAATGCTCTGGTCAATATTTCCTTTAAAAAGTCTCTCTACAAGAGCTGAGCTGCACACAATGTTGCATTTAAAGTTTATTTTAGAAGATGAAATTAATCAAATACCCTTAGTGAATGTCTTGAGTGAAAAAGTTAATATTCAACACTATTAAACTTGTCAAAATTAAATCAGAAATACATGAATATGGGAACATAATTAGACACCTTGTCTTTGAGGATATTAATGCCTAAGGCATGGGATAAATTAAGTCTTTTTTTGTGTGTAAATCCACTGATTGTTTATAATAATTAATGAATAAATAAACACTGCAATATTTGACATGTCCAATTATGTTCATTATCATTGCAATTCTGTTTACTGTGTCAAAATTATTCAGACTGATTTTTACAACACAACATCTGAAAAGTATTTGAAAAGTAATTGCAATTACATCAATTTTTTAAATTGTATTTAAATATTTTCAAATACTTGTAATTGAAATAAAACTCAATTGCAATTACTTTCAATTTCTTCAAAAATTGTAATTGATTGCAATCAATTGCAATTACTGATTGCAATTACCCCATCCCTGCTCTATAGATTCTTTTATTTTTTCTGATTTGGTTGTCCATAGAGCTACGGATTTTCTCTTATATAAAACTTGCCACTTTGAGACACGAATTTTGTAGCACATTTGTGGGAGTTTTTTGACAACTGGACCCCAAGCGGGACAGTCTATGTATGTATTATGTTTCTTTAAATGTTTATCCACAACCTTGCATATTTTGTTTACCAATAAATACATGTATTCATTTCCTGCTAATTATCATAACAAACATCATTGTTGGGGGTCATACCGCCTTCAGCCATCTTGCTGAAATCAATTTCTTTGGGAACAAGACTTTTCAGGAGGCGGATCGACTAAATGCAAACTGTATCCGGAATGGATATCCTAAAGTAAATATTTTGTCAATCTCTGACTTGAATATCAACTTTTCTCACTATTGCAAAGCTTTTTGAATGCAAATAATTTATTCATCTGCATTTAATTAGAAATAGTCCTGTTGAATTTTGAGATATCCATTCTGGACATGACTTGGCATTTATTGCCGCCTCTCGAAGTGTCACGTGACTGGGAATGGGATATTCAAAATGGCCACAGAAGTAGGCAGGATTACATTTATAGTAGGACAATTTCCTTCATGTCCTTTATAAGTACAAAATGTACAAAATTAAGACTCCCCTGGGTAATTATATGTACATGTTGCTATATGGTGTGAGGTTCCTCGTCATGTTGAAGACCGTACGGTGACCCCTAGATGCTTTGTTTTGTGTCGTTTTAACCCGGATATGGGATGTTGTCTCCTTGACATTTACCCCATTTCCTTTCTTTTTCATACATGTACTAGTATGTTGCAAGTATTAGAAAAATGTTTGAGGAAACCAAATGAACACACTTTGGTATGTGTATTTGGCGTCCAGTTGTCAAAAAAACTCCAAGAAACATGCGACACAATCTGTGTCGCAAAGTTGCAAGTATTATATAGGGAAAAATCCATAGCTCTAAAGTCCGCAACTATCAGAAAGTTAGCAAAAGGACCATAAGAGCTACGTTTCGGCAGCTAACATTGTACAACTGCAAAAAAAACTGAAAAAATCTTAGTGGGAACCCTGGTGAAAATTTTACATTGTATGCAGTACATGTTTATACCATGTAGGGTAATTAGACGTATCTGCTATTGATAAGAAATACCGTCATAATTTTTTTTTCAAAAATTTGTAGTTTTACATGAATATAGAGTTAAAGGTTGCAGCTGGTGAACAGTTACAAATGTACTTCCACTGTCCACATATCCTGGTGTTGTCGGTTCTCAATAGCTTACACTAAAGTATTATGGTATTAAACTTTTTGTATGTTCAGTAAATTAAAGATTCTTATTTGCCTTTCTGTTTGTTGGATATTGCCCATTAGACCTGTAAAAAGTGACAGGATAGCATCCAGTTAGTAAACAGAATTGAAACTTTTCCAAATGACCTCGTTTTTGACACGATGTGTTTGACATCACCAGTTCTCGATGGGTATGTATGGAGGGCAAGTTTACCAATAAAATGGCATGATGTTAAGTACATTTTGTAACATAATAATTCATGTAATTTTCTAACAATTAGAAATTAATTCCGGCACAGTAATATTTTTCAATTATCAATTTTATTATTTTTTTTGCGTCTATTTATTTCTATGATTTATTCATTTTGTTTTGCTGCACTTATTTATTTGTTCATCTATTTATTAATTTATGAATTATTTATGGAATTTTGTCCTTTCTGTATCTACTGTAATCATTTTGATGATTTATGTATGCGAAATTACGCATCATTCTCGGCTAATACAACTGGCAAACAACAAAATTCCAAAATTGAAATCTTCCCTTCATTTAATAGAAATTGATCAGAAATAACTTGCACAACATTCAATATATTTTTTATGCAACGGCTTCATCAGTATTTTTACTTTCGGGAATGAATTACAGGTCAATTACCTTTAGAAATGTGCAAAATTTGATTATAGCTGTAAATTGGTTTTTGATATAAAATCAATCAAAGTTTGAGGAAAACTGGGAATAGTGAAAAGCATGGAAAAGCTGCAAATTTTATTCATGACAATAATAAACATCTTACTGCGCATTATTGCAATAGTTTTTTCTGTCACAGAATGAAATAATGTTCTTTTTGAAAATTTCCGACGAACAAATGACACGTTCAAATTGGTTTTATATGTCAATACTGAGTGGTACAAAACTATCAAGAACTGTTTACTATCAAGAACAGGTGAAAGCATGATATGCTACTCTGAAAGTTGAATTCTAGACTATAGGAGTTTCCGCGAATCCAATTAGTGACAACACAAAATCTAATTTACATATGCAAATAAGCATTTTTGGTTGGCAAAGCCGAAGAATTATGACTATATAGCATTGGGATAGAATTTTTAATCTTTGATAACTTTTTTATTATATCCACGATTTTGGATCTGTAAAATGCATGTTAAACATTTACACGTAGATATACATATTTTTTCTACCAATTTACTTTTTAATAAAAACGGACAAATATTTTTTCAATTGAATTTCAAAAATGTGAAAGTTTCGAAAAATTAAATGGTTTACAAATACGCTAATTCTATATATATTAAAAATAAAAAGCTGAGATTTTTTTTACATCCTGTAAAAGTGTAAACACTCCATAATTGAGATACAAAAGAATTATCCATTTATCTTAAATAACAAATTCTCAGCAGTTAATTGAAAAAAACATTTTTACGACCCTAATCAGTGACTACGATTTCTTGCCAACCAAAGGTAATTTTTCAAGCTTGTGACGTCACGGCGGAAACTCCTATATTAAGTAAAATTTGGGTTTCTTTGAAAAACTTAATAGTTAAGTTTTCCAGTGAAGACATGTGTCGCCTGCATAATAAAAAATAAAAAAAATATTCCGTCAAAAACAGGAATTGGGTAAGAGAGAGATCTGAAACTGTTACATGGTATAGGTCCCCATACTGAAACTTCATGCCAAATTGCAAAAAGCTCCGACACTGTTCCTGAGAAAATGCGACACAAATTTTTGTGACACCAACAGATAGTGATCCCTTTATCTTGCCACTGCATGAACGCAGGTGACACAATAAAATACATGTATGCTATAGGCATGATAGGCCTAGCTAGCGACACCTACTTTTATAGTCCAACAGGAACCTGACAAGGTTTGCAAGCATCAGCTTTTGACTAGCTTCTTCAGGTACAACAGATTCCTTGACGAATTTTTTTAACAATTTGAATGCATCAATAAAGAAGTTACCAAATGCCAGCTTAGTTGCTGTAGCGCGGATTGCACATAAAGCGTTCGTAAAACATGTCCCGAATTCTGGATCTGCCGCGTTACAAGACCTGATTTCGTAGGCACACAAGGCGTAAAATTCTTGGTTCAGTCCAAACAGATCCTCTAAAAATGATGGATTGTCTTTCAAAAATTCTGTATGAAAACGGGAAAATATATCATCATCCTCTGTTTTTTTCTTTTTACTTGTGCTGGCAGCGCAACAGTCAGCCATGTTGCTGTAGTGTGTGGGTTGCTCAAAATTGCGGAAGGGAAATCATATAAAACGAAACGAAATAGTCTGAATGCAAGACAACGGATAACTCGGACCAGATCCTAATAGTGACAATACTTCTACTTGGATCGAATCCAAAAACCCATCGGACCGGTTTTTACCCCCCCCCNCCCCCAAAAAAAAGAAAGAAAGAAAGAAAATGTGTCCATGGGACTCAGATTCCCCCTCAAACTAATCAAACCGGTTGATCCGTGTCGGAAAACAAGAAGTAGATGACTGACACACTTGGAAAGGGGAGACAGTGTACAACTCATCAAACCAAAGCTTCAGACCAAATATCAAATCATTACTGCTTACACAAGCTGAGAAATCCTTGGCGAAAAATTTAGGACGTAAGTCACGTACGGACAGAGGGAGGGACCGGCCAGACAGACAAGTATAAAACTTAATGCTTCCGTCACCTACAGCGGGGGCATAAAAAATACAGAGTGTCTATCTTTCTGGCTGGCCAGACAAATTAATATACGTCTTTTTTTTCAATTTAACAAGCCATCGATCACTAAGAAAATTGTGTTTACGTTGAAAGAGTTGGTAAACTGAACTCAAGTAGGCATGCCAAACGCCTGCCACATTACATTTTATGGGTAAACACTTCTTTTTTATAATAGAGCTGTAAAACTAAAAAAAATCACCGCTAACTGTAATTTGTGAATTTAACTTGAACTGACTGAATCTACCATGATTATGGTAACATTAAGGTATGCAGAGTAAAAAATAATTGGGAATGAAATTATATTCAGAATATTAAAAAATCATTTGCATCTATTTTAAGAAGCATATTTACTGAATGACTTGAAGAATAGACATTTTTGTGTGTCTTGTCTGTTTTCTAGTTAGTTCACTTTATGTCTATGGGAGTCTAGGATGGTGTTTGCTTCGCTGAACTTGATTACTCTTTGTTTTGGGGCCGGCTCCGACCTGCCGTTGGGTGTGGGGTTTCCTCACCGTTCATTGAAGATCTTACGGTGGCTTTGAGTTGTTATTACTCCCCATTCAGTGAGTCTCTTTGACACATTCCCCGTTTCCCTTCTTTTTCCTATTTTTATTTATTTTCCTGGCCAGCTGGAACAATAGTCACGCTTAAAGCATTGTACTCGTAGGGATGACATATAGGATTGCAAGCTCTGAAACAGCAGGATCACCCTAGCTTTGCTGGTACGCTTAGCAAGAGAGGTATAAACGTTAATCGATGTCGGATGGACTTTGATATGCTTGGTGAAGTGGGAAATTAAAATAAAAAGTATACATTCCTAAATTTTTACCACAGTTTTTTGCCCGTAGCTGAACCTGATCGAGATGAAAATGTTGTTTTAATTGACAGAAATAGAAGAAAGAGAGGGCGTCATGGATGCGGCTGAAAATGAGCATGTCCAAAATGAGTCACAAAATATGAAACAAGATAACTCTACATTTGAGGCTATTTTTATCAAATCTAAAAGTCATTGTAAGCAACAAATCGCTACAAGATGGAAAAATAGAACAATGACAGATTTGAAGACTTTACTTAGGAATTTTAAAGGTATCACGAAACACGAAGAAATGAATGTGTTTCTAGACGAAACAAAGGATCGACGGTATTCCTTGGGAATGAATGTAAAAAGGGTATCGATTATTGATGAAAAGGCTAGAAGCATCTGGGAAATCGTATGGGGGTGATGTAATGATGCAGGAGAAAACGGTAAAAGGAATGATGACCTTGAAAGAGTTTTCTATGAAAGTAGTAAAATCCTCGACCTCAAAGATATCATAAGAGCGATTCAATAATGTTGTTGCTGCTATTGTATGATGCCAAGAAAGACCAGTGGAGACATGAATCAGAATTTGGGCATGAAGCTAAAATAGAACTCATTGGCAAAACATCATGGTTTTCATATCAAGAGTTTAACGAGACAAGACAAAGGTTTGACCCAAAATGCTTAGATGCCCATCATTTGCTGGTAAATTTACGTAGTAAGGTGTGCAAAGATGGCTTATGTGGAATACGAAAAGAGGCTTGGCACACTGTAGCAGAACCCAAAAGTGATATAATCAGTACAGGTATTGTGTAAGACTTATAAAATAAACAGAATAATGCCTTTGTGATATAATCAGTACAGGTAATGTGTTAGACTTATAACATAAACAGAATGATGCCTTTGTGATATAGTCAATACAGGTATTGTGTAAGACTTATAACATAAACAGAATAATGCCTTTGTGATATAATCAGTACAGGTATTGTGTTAGACTTATAACATAAACAGAATAATGCCTTTGTGATATAATCAGTACAGGTATTGTGTTACACTTATAACATAAACAGAATAATGCCTTTGTGATATAATCAGTGCAGGTATTGTGTAAGACTTATAAAATAAACAGAATAATGCCTTTGTGATATAATCAGTACAGGTAATGTGTTAGACTTATAACATAAACAGAATGATGCCTTTGTAATATAATCAGTACAGGTATGTGTTAGACTTATAACATAAACAGAATGATGCCTTTGTGATATAATCAGTACAGGTATTGTGTATAGACTTATAACATAAACACAATAATGCCTTTGTGAAGCGAACATTCAGTCTACCAGTAGAAAATATAATGAGAAATCTGAATATTTTTTTAAAGAAGCAGAATTTTGTAGACTATGAAAAAGAAAGGAAATGGGGTAAATGTCAAGGAGACAACATCCCATATCCAGGTTAAAACGACTAGTGCGTCGTTGGTATGATGCTGAAGATTCTGCAGGGTATACTGAACGCATTAGAATGAAACTTGACTTGAAAGAGTATTTGTTAAAAGACGTCGACTTTGGGATATTTCCCACACTAGGATGTACATCAGAGGGTTTCCTAAAATCATGTACGAGGGCTTCTTACAGAGAATAGAATTTTACGAAAGGATATGGAGTAAATGAACATGAGACCATAACACATATGTTAACTCCAACTGCAATAATTTTAATGAGCTGTATGGCCATTTTAGAAATTTATTCCTCGTCAGCAGCACTAGAACCCAAACAAAGGAAATCCATAATTTCAGAAAATGTTTAAAATGCATAAGACCAAACGAAATCCGAATAATCAGTAATATCAAATATACATTAATTCATCTGTAAAGTATCTTGGATTCAAGATCATACAACCACAGATCCCTGTCATTGCTTGTAAATGAAACATTCTTTGGGGAGTTGAGTGATTTAGAACCAACCAAACTAGTATGTCAAAAAGCTGTCATTATACCAAGACTAATGTCCAATGTAACAGTGATGCAACATTTTCGTTGTGATCCGTCTGATAGGTACATGTGTATAAATTATTTATCTGTGTCATAATTGTCATTATGTACATTTTGTGCTGATTTTTTTTACCTTGTAAATAGCGCTCTTTTAAATGAATTTCTGAAACTTTAGATCCAATCATATCTAGCATATATGCAAATTTGGGTTGTCTTGATCTTGTAGGACTTTGACCACCAACCATTGTTGAAGGCGCATCAAAAATCTTAAAGATGAAGCACATGGACAAAGACTATTCCTTGATAACTTATTGTTTTGCCCTGTATAAAGTGTTAGCTTGTGTTGTTGTTAATCCATCTGTTGCATGGATTGTGACACTGGAATGTAGGTATACTATGCTCTATTCTACTTAAGCAACAATCTAGTATAAGGTGACCACTTCAGCACATGGACAAGTTTTCGTGAAGATCTGTAAATTTATATCCGAGTCATGATCAAACATTACATGAATTTTTACCGCTGCTGGAAAGACGATTTTTGTTTCTTTGAATAGATCTAAAGACTGAAAAAAATGGTAGCCGAACCTAAAGAAATGCAATTGCAAATTAGAACCAGTATTCAATATTTTACTACTTTACTTTTGTCGCAAATGTGTTAATGAAACGGATTTCAGGAATACTTGTTACATACAAACTTAGTCTCTGATTGATTGATTGATTGAATATTGTTTAACGTCTACTCAGCAATATTTCAGCTATATCAAGACGAGAACAAGTTTGTTGATAAATAATCACTTTGGGGTATGGAAAGGGCCATGGGACGGGAAATTCTGACTGCCACTGGAAAAGTAGGGTGACATCGTCAAGGGCGGGGAATTTAGCCTTGTAGCCGATCACCTACGGACCACCCCCAAAAGAGCTTGCTACAAGGGTTCTTTAACGTGCAGGAAGCGTGGCATTTCTCCCAACACGTGGACCTGAGTTTACATCCCATCCGAAAGATGGGTTGTGTATTTATTAATCCCGCACAACCACGGAATGGGTCCTATTTCTATATCCCGGGACCCTCGGGGTCAGCCTCCGTTTAGGAGGGGTCACACCCCGCAAGCCGGAGATACTGGGTCCTATTTCTATATCCCGGGGTTCCCTCGGGGTCCTCTGTTAGGATGGCTCATACTCCAAGCTCAGAGGATGCTGCGGGCCTATTCTTCAGCCGGGACCGCGCACGGCGGACTTAGTCTCTGGTCGAGTAACGTCATTTGCAAGAAGTTATCATGGCATAATTTGATATTGAGAAAATTGGGGAAAAAGATGTGCAAATTTCAAAACTGTGGTATACAAAAAAGGCAAAGTAAATGCTAATGACATCTGCTTCAAGATTCCCGAAATTTCCGACAAATTACAGCACGAACAGATTTCATATTTACGTCTTTTTTTTTTTAGCTCACCTAACCCAGAGGGTCTCCATGGGCTATTAGCATCACTTGTTGCCAGTAGCACATCTATCCGTCGTCCATTAGCTTTTCACATTTTCATTTTCCTCCCCTGAAACCATTGAGGTAAAATCAACACAATATTACAAGAATTATGTATTGGAAGTCATTTCGTTTTGATCCGAAAGAAAATAGGCCTCGAATGGCGGGACCTAAAGGGAAAATTGTTATTTTATCATCTACTCTGAAACTGTTGAATCAAAGTTAACTAAGCTGTTTTGAAAAAAAAATGATGCAGAGAAGGTCCTTTACGAAAGATGCACTTATGTTCCGATTTGACAAAAATATGACCGCCATCATAGAGCACAGTTCAACATTGGACTCTATGAAAAAAATCACCATTTTCATCATATCTACTGAAAATATCAAAGCAAATTTAAGTAAACTATACTGAAGTTACGGAGAAAAGACCTTTACTAAACGATTAATTTTATTCTTTTTCAAAATAAAATATGGCCGTCAGCGTGTAACATATTTAAAGGACGGCCCTACGGTAAATTAATATTTTGAAGTAAATTCAACGAAACTTTAGAGGAATGTTGTATTAATGGTATAATTTTAAAAAATAACCGTTCATATCTATCCTAAGGGTCAGTTTTAGCTATTGCCATATTTTGACGTCCGTCATCTATATGTATACTCTCCACTTCTGAAACCACTGAAGTAAATTCAATCAAGCTTACAGGAACGATGTACGAAAGGTCTGTCCCAAATACTATTCATTTTGATTTGAACCAACCAAAAAAGATGGCCTTCAAATTTGCTTGTACATTTGACCTTTGAAAGAAAATCCATTTTAATCATCTTCTCTGAATCTATTGAAAGTAATTGTTTTTAGACAGATCCCTCACAAAGATTGTTCTTTTTTGACAAGAACATGACAGCCAGGGAGGAAGAAAGTTTAATATTGAAACCTGTGGGAAAACATCATTTTCATCTTCGGCTGTCAAGCATTTTATCAGGTGAGCGATACAGACTCAGTTTCTGAGCATCATGTTTTGAATTAGAGATGTTCCAGATTGGATATTCAGGACTTTAGAGGGCCCCTATTTGTTTTATTCCAGAGCTTTCTGTATATGTACTTGTAGACGATCAGTGTATCCTTTAAGGATACACTGACGTCCACATTGTAAGTGCCTTTGTTCCGTGAAATTAGAAATGGTCTTAACTCATTAATTAGAAGAACCAAAGACGAATACCGGGAACAAATTATTTAAAAAAAACTGTCACAAGATAGTCCATCATCTCGCGACTGGTGGAAAAGTTGCGCACAGATATCTGGTATTAAATCTTCGGATTCTGGTATACCGCCTCTGGTGAAAAATGACGAGTTGATTATAAATGATCTTGATAAGACAAATGAATTTAATGATTTTTTTGTTACACAAACTGTCTTAGATGATTCTCAGTCTGTACTGCCAGACCTTCCCGATATTAACCATCAATTAAATAATATTGTCGTTAGCGAAAATGAAGTTGAGGATGTCATCAATATTTTAAATACAAATAAAGCTTCTGGTCCTGACTTAATAAGTCCGAAACTATTGAAAGAAGGTTGTTTACCACTGAAAAACCACTCTGTAAATTGTTTAACATGTCGTTGTCTCAATGCTACTTTCCAAGTTAATGGAAGAAAGCAAACGTAACACCTGTTTATAAAAATAATAATCCAGGTGAAGTGAAAAACTATAGACCGATTTCTCTTTTATGTGTAATTTCTAAATGTATGGAAAGGTGTGTTTATAAACATGTTCATAACTTCTTATTAGAACATGATATCATTACTTCAAACCAGTCTGGTTTTACAAAGGGCGACTCGGCTATCAACCAACTTGTAAATATTTCAAATGAGTTTGGTAGAGCTTTGGACAGAGGAAAAGAAGTCCGAGCAGTATTTTTTTTATATCAGTAAGGCGTTTGATCGAGTATGGCATAGGGGTTTAATATTCAAATTAAAACAGTATGGAATTTCGGGGAATTTGTTGAGATGGTTTGAAAATTGTCTTACTGGGCGTTTAAAAAGAGTAGTTTTAAGTGGTAGCAACTCTAGTTGGAAGGAAATTAAGGCGGGTGTTCCCCAAGGTTCTATATTAGCTCCTCTGTTATTTATTGTCTTTATTAATGATATTATCACAGATATACAGGCTTGTATCAAACTGTTTGCCGATGACACTAGTATATATATAACGATTGAGTCTCCTCAAAGTTCAGCTGATTTACTTAATGATGATCTGAAAAAAATTCATGTGTGGTCTCAACAGTGGCTAGTTAAGTTTAACCCAAATAAAACTGAGTCGATAATTATTTCTAGAAAATCAATTAAACCAGCCCATCCTCCTCTTCATATGGATAATCATGTTCTTCAAGAAGTAGTTTGACATAAACATCTGGGTATTATTTTCTCAAACAATGGTACATGGCACGATCACATTGATTATATAGTTAAAAAAGCTTATACAAGAATTAACCTTCTGCGAAAATTTCGATTTGTTCTTGATAGGTTCACACTAGAGAAAATGTATTTATCTTATATTAGACCTATACTCGAATATTGCGATGTTATTTGGGATAATACGAACAAAACATTGATAAACAAGACAGAAAATGTTCAGCTGGATGCTGCCCGTATTGTTACAGGAGCAACCAGACTTACTTCGATTCAAAGACTTTACGAAGAAGCAGGGTGGGAAAAATTATCAGAGAGAAGGAAAATACATAAACTTATTTTATTTTATAAAATAATTAATAACCTGACTCCGCAGTACTTAGGAATATACTTCCAAGTCGAATATCCAATCAACATAATCATCACACTCGCCAATGTCAAACTATTTCAGGAATAAGGACTAGAACTAATTTTTATGCTGACTATTTTTTCCCCTCTACTATTCAGTTATGGAACAATTTAGCTACTGATATACGTAATTCGTCTTCGTTAGACATTTTCAAAAATAGTATCATTGAGAAAATTTCAACACCTAATTATTTTTATACAAGTACCCGTATGGGACAAATATTACATGCTAGACTGAGAATGGGTTGTAGTTCACTTAATCATCATTTATTTGTTCGTAACATTGCCGATTCTCCTCTTTGCTTTTGTGGGGAAGTTGAGTCTACAAACCATTTTTTACTTAAATGTAACAGACATAATGAGTTACGTAATTCAACTATTTTAATCTTAGATTATCCCGTTTCAATAAATATTAGACTCCTATTACATGGGTCAGACAAACTGTCTCCGGACCAAAATAAAGAAATTTTCTTGTTGGTTCAGAAATTTATATTAAAAAGTAAAAGATTCTTATCATGATTTTTCTTCTTCTGTTGTGGTTTTTGTATGTATCTTCTAACATTCCATCATAATCCATCATATCACACCTATTTTCATTATAAAATTGATTTGTTATAATTACAATAATATACATTCACGAAGCATGTGCTTAATTTAATATTTGTATTAGAATTATATATATATGTCAATAGGAGACGGACTTGCATAAGCTTTGATAGCTTGTTTCCCGATCCTTTCACTTTGTAATTTATAATGTTATTATATATATTTGTCTTTATTTTGTGAATAAATATGTTTAAACCAAGTGCCTTTGTTTTGGGTGTTGTGATTTCTGTGCTTTGTATCTGTCTGACGTCATTATTTTCTGTGTTCTCGTTTTGGACATGTCTTTGGACTTCGATTTTTGTAAATTTCACTCCTTTGTTCCTTCGGTTTTTTACTGCCGTTGTTTTAAGGAAAACATTGCCATGTGAAGAACACAAGGAAAACCAAAAAGACTATCAATTGTTGAGTTCCAGAAAGATTATAGAAAGAGTGTTCCTAGGTATGGTATTTTAGCTTGCTGTGTCATTGTTTCTTCTTTCTAACTTAGGTTTTTGTTATCTATACACGTTAAAATTTCTAAGGTGACTATCATTAATTTACACCTATGTTTCATAATATTGAAGGAATATCTCCTTCGTGCATAGCATTGTCGCTAGCTGATTTTGGCATCTACTTTATATCCTACTGGTTATTTGTAATATTTCTTGTCTATCAACTTTTTCATATAATACAAATATAGCATGGCGATGGGGTGAATACAAAAATATATAGACCTGACTTGAGCATATTGACCGAGGATACAGTCCGAAGTATATACAGTCTAATTAGGTCTATAAATCAATTTATTGACCAAACTTGCCATGCTATATTTGTTTTTTTAATTTTATGGCATTATTCGTTGTGTCAGTATATGAAATATCCTGACGTTTCCAAGTATAATTGAAGGAAATATTATGCTTATGAGATATTTACTGAACGTCAACCAATCACATCACACAAATGATATAAAATAATAATTTATACCTATTGACTGGCTGTGAAGACAATAGCAAGTTTATGGTTCCACGAGACACTGTCGGTGTCGAGGGGAACCATGAACTAGCTTTTGTTCGAATTACCAGTAAATAAGTGTTTTACTGTACCAAAATTGAAAATCAAAGAAGTCATTTTGACGTCACCGGTCAATAGTTAAGACTATGTGACCGGTGGCATCACAATGACGACTATGGACAATTGAAAAATAGTTTTATTTTAATCAAATGTAATAAGGAAAGCATATACGAGGTATAAAAATTCAGTTCATGGTGTTTCAAATGTTTTTTTTCATCTCCAATGAAGAGACGTCAGTTGTTGAAATGCCCATCTTCAAAAATAAAGTTTATAGTAACTTCGGTAGTATATTATTTATGCCAAATTCTGGTTTGGTAGATATCACTTTCTAACCTAACATTACTGACAGATTGACATATAAATACAAATCTGCGTGTTCCATACAACAAAGCATATGTTTAATACTAGTAATTTATTCAATTTTTTAGTATGCACCATTAGTCATGTACACAGTACTACATCAATTATATTGATTGTAATAAATATGCTTTTCAGTCATCTTTATGAATTTTAAGCGAAGTTTTTAATTGTAGAAATCATGCATTTGATGCACCTCAGCGCCTTGGAAAGAGGCAAAGAAAATCAAAACAATCAGACATTTCAAAACCACAGGAAGTTATTAGGGGTTGTCTGCCGATAAGACAACACCATAAGTGTGACGAATAAAAAATATTAGCTACTACGAGGTTAGGAATTCCATAAGATAATGAAAGAGATATTATATTGTTTTTTAATATTGTCATTTAATATTGGAGTTATGTTATGATTATGAGTGAAATATTTGTTGTAAATATGTCATGTAGTTGATTGAAATAAAACATACATGTCGACGGTTAATATTTGCACTGTTCAAGTTCAAATAACAATAAAAGACTCTATAGGAGTCTAGGATGGTGTTTGATTACTCTTTATTAAGAGGGCCGATTTCGACCTGTCGTTGGGTGTGGGGTTTTCTCACCGTTCATTGAATAGCTTATGGTGGCTTTGAGTTATATTACTCCCCTTTGGGTCGTTGTCTCTTTGACACATTCTTTTTTCTATCTCTTGGTCATTCAGGAAACTGATGATATGAAAAAAAAGAAATCACAATAAAACATTAAAATAATGGAATATCTCTAAGGTTATACTGATGTTCACGTTATCAGACTACTCAAGCCACATATAAGACTTTCTAAGTCATCAGCAATCTAACCATAATTACTTATATACTCAAAATTGAACAGCATAGCGGAATCTCTTAGACACTGCTGATATTAAGGTAGCACAACAGTCTTTTGAAAAAAATGTCAGTCCCTGACTTTAAATGCCTGTAACTTTGTTATTCGAACAGATACAATGACAAATGAAGTATCAAATGAAAGGAAAAGGGTTGAGTTGACTTTTAATGCTCAGTTCAATATTATTTCTGTTAAGTCTCAATGTCTAAATGTTTGGCAAACAATATGGATTTTTGCGTTACGTTTTTTAAACCAAAATAACGTTAACAACTTTACAGGAAGATTAAAAACGTGTCTCAGATTTTTTATATTGGACTTGGTTTAAAGATACGAAATTAAAATTTTTACTCCAAGAAAATTTTGTTTTTCAAGTTTTATAATTAATTTAATTTTAAACCAGGCCTTGTATCAAAAATCTGAGAAATGGTTTTGCAGCGACTGAAGGGTTCTTTTATAGATAAAGTTAACAGAATTTAGCTATCTGACTGTAAAGCTGTAAAAGTTATTTTCATTTTAAATCTATAATCAAGAAAACTTAATATTTTGCCAAATATGGAAATTAAGACGCTGATACTTAAAAGGAATACTATATTGAACTGGCATTCACAAACAATTTAGTAATTTTCCTTTCATTTGATACCTCATTTGTTATATTATCTTCTCTGGAAACAAAGTAACAGGCATTCAAAGTCAGGGAATGACATTTCCCGTTAAAAGACTGTTGTGCTACCTTAAACATGACTAGACAAGTAATGATACATATAAGACTCTAATGGTCTATCAAGAAACGATTTCAATATTTAACGTGCGAAAAAAACATGAAAAAAAAAAATTAGATTGATTGATTGATTGAATATTGTTTAACGTCTACTCAGCAATATTTCAGCTATATCAAGACGAGAACAAGTTTGTTGATAAATAATTACTTTGGGGTATGGAAATGGCCATGGGACGGGAAATTCTGACTGCCACTGGAAAAGTAGGGTGAAATCGTCAAGGGCGGGGAATTTAGCCTTGCAGCCGATCACCCACGGACCACCCCAAAAAGAGCTTGCTACAAGGGTTCTTTAACGTGCAGGAAGCGTGGCATTTCTTCCAACACGTGGACCTGAGTTTACATCCCATCCGAAAGATGGGTTGTGTATTTATTAATCCCGCACAACCACGGAATGGGTCCTATTTCTATATCCCGGGACCCTCGGGGTCAGCCTCCGTTTAGGAGGGGTCACACCCCGCAAGCCGGAGATACTGGGTCCTATTTCTATATCCCGGGGTTCCCTCGGGGTCCTCTGTTAGGATGGCTCATACTCCAAGCTCAGAGGGTGCTGCGGGCCTATTCTTCAGCCGGGACCGCGCACGGCGGAAAAAAAAAAAAAATTAGAGGAATCGAAAAACAATATAAGACCTGATAAAGATGACATTGATACAAACCAGCAGACAGACTAGAACAGTTTAGACATGACCAGTTTTCTTATTGTGCTTTTAAAAAACAACGGCAGTAGAATACCGAAGGAACAAAGCACAAAATTACATATTACACATCCAAGTCAGAAATATGTTGGTCATTGGCTTGTCCTTGTCTTCTTATAAAATTTTAGTTTCTTGATACAGCAAAATTCGAAACACCTGCGCGTTTCATAAAACGGCCTAATCAAACAATGTGCACGATCTGGGTGTTATCTGTCAATCAATCGTACGTCGATCATATGCAATCACCTATCGAATAAAAGGCGTTATTTAAAAAACTCATTTATCTGTTTTAAAGGGAAAATTTGCAAGAAATAAAACTGTTTAATAAATGGGCACGTATACATCTATATTATTGTTTTATTCAAATAGATAAGTCCATGCATCAGATCGATATTTCAATACATATTCCATTTATATAGAAATATGTCAATTTTTTTGTTCTAAACAAATGCTAAATGTATATATGTTTTATTGTTTAATTGTTTGTGTTTTGTATATGTATGCTGTCAACCCGCAAGGGTAAAAGTAGCATTAATAAACAACTGTATTTCATTGTTGAGTCAAGGTGGCTCACTCGTCACATTTTTAATTTGTGTCAGATTTCGGAACTTCTCTGGTTTTCTCCATTCAATGGCTTAAAGAATTTTGAATACGGACATCCACA
>MJUU01036726.1:2942-19299 GCA_002080025.1 Modiolus philippinarum | reverse complement strand
TCAAACAGGGAGTGCGGGGATAGCTGTCGTTTCCGACAACATCTAGTTTTCTTTAAATTTAGTTGAAAATTTAGTTGTAAAATACACAGGGAAAAGTTTAGTGTTTGAACTCAAAAATTTATTTCTAAAAATTGCATGAGCGTGGTCACATCAGTCAAAATTTATCAGCACTGTTAAAAATCTTTCCTGCATAAATTATATATGACTATAAACCCAATACAAAGAGCTTTATACTGATAAAATTTCGTAATGGTAGGATGGAATTTTACAGGTAAACTAACGAGTTAAAGATAGCAAATTTTCTTGATTTTCATTGTTCTGACCAGGGACTATATATATCTATAGGAGTTTTCGCCGTAACGTCACCAGCTTGAAAAATTACCTTTGGTTGGCAAGAAATCGTGGTCACTGATTAGGGTCATAAAAATGTCATTTTCAATTAACTAGTGTGAATTTGTTATTTAAGATAAATAGAAAATTCTTTTTGATCTCAATTACGGAATGTTTACACTTTTACAGGATGTAAAATTTTTCAGCTTTTTATTTTTAATATATGTAGAATTGGCATATTTTGTGAACCATATAATTTTTCGAAACTTTCATATTTTTGAAATTCACATGAAAAAATATTTGTCTATTTTTATTAAAAAGTAAATCGGTAGAAAAAATATGAATATCTCAATGTTTAACATGCATTTTACAGATCCAAAATCGTACATATAATAAAAAAGTTATCGAAGATTAAAAATTCTATCCCAATGCTATATAGTGATAATTCTTCGGCTTTGCCAACCAAAAATGCTAATTTGCATACGTAAATTAGAATTTGTGACGTCACTAATTGGATTCGCGGAAACTCCTATATATAGTCCCTGTTCTGACGCTCATTAATCATCGATAACTGTCACTTGTTTATTGCACGGTTTCTCGATAATTTTACGACCTCTATACACAAGAAAACAACCCCTGGTGCATTTATTACCTATTTTTAATTAGGATTTCATTGTTGTGTGAATGAAAATTTAATGTCGTAAATATACGATAAATCAGCTTTTCGGCATATTTTTAGAATAATTTTATGTTGAGTAAATCAAAAGTTACACCGAAAATCGTATCCTGGACACCGCTTTTTATTCGATCAAACTGGTTTGTTAAATAGTTTCATATCCCTGTTATATTAGTCCCAGTTTTCCCTATTATTTCAACCAAAATAGCAGATTTTTACATTTCATATTTCACTCTTATATGACCGGTGACCCCTTCTTTTTATTTCATTTTTTGTATGCTCTAATAACAAAGGGTAATTCATGAAAAAATTATTCTATCTGACAGAATTTTAGACCCCCGTACCACCTTAATACTGGAACAAAACTCAAATGATGCACGAGAGTGAAAAAAATGTCGAAAATGTACGAAATACAAAACTATAATGTAAAAGGCAGCCTTTGAACAAACGTTGCTTAAGGTAAACGGCAGCGCTGTTTCTTTTCTAAGTAATGTTGAAAAAACACTCTTAAAACATTTGGAAGAAATATTATGATTAAATATTTTTGAAATATTTCAGAAAAACATTCCTGTCAAACATTATGAAAATGTTTCCGTGACCATACATTTGAAGGTTTTATAAAACATTTTTCAAACTGTTTTAGAACTGTTTTTTTAAACATTTTATCTGAATGCTTTTATAACGTTTTCCAAAAACATTCCATAAAACATTTTAAAATTATTCCAAAAATATTCTGAAGGAAATGTTTAGGTCAAACATTTTCATAACATTTCAGTAAAATGTTTTCTACAAAACAGTCTAGAAACATTTCCGTAACCATACAAAAAATGATTTTTAAACCATTTTTTAAAATGTTATCACACCATTTTTGAAAACGTTTTAAAAATGTTTTAAAAACATTTCTGTGCTAGCTGGGTAATACGAAGATATGGAAAAGGTACAGGCTACGAAGAAATTTTTTTTTCTAAGAAAAATAAATATTGTTACTAGAGACCGGTACCAAGACTTATTATGGAACCTTCCACAGATGTTATGTTCTTCTTCCTCCAGTGTAGAACAGGGGTCGTCACCGACTGTTTTAAGTTCTGCTGGACTAGGCATGCCAGGCACACGCAGCTGCTGTCCTCAAGATTATGTACACCTCAGTAAAATCCTGTTATGATACAAATAAAACTATTTACAGGGAACTATGGGTTTACTGGCTGACGTGGCTAACCTGGTTTTGGAGGTTAGCCGGGCCTAAACTCCTCTATGGAGCTGACCCCTATTATGCAAACTGGTGGTTGGTTCCACTCCCTTACTGTTCTCCGGGAAGAAGGCATTCAGTATGTATCATAATTGGATCTTTCCTGGATCTTATACATCATAATGAGTCTAATTGCCGTCTTCCTTCGTTGTTCCAGACTCTGCCATTCAAGTGATGTTAACATGTTCTAATTATTATGACTTTCTGATCCTGATGCTAATACGTGTAGAATCCAATTATGGCTTTTATACACGGTGGAGAGAGCAGGTGTTACTGTCTATTGTTCTGTAGGGCGGTCTTGAAAGCCTCTACAGAATCAGCACACACGACGTTGTTTGGTAGTTGGTTCCAATGGCTGATGGTCTCCACAAAGAATGAATGTTGGTACTGTGTTTTGTTGTAGTCTGGTATTTTCAGTCCCTTTGTGTTGGTTATGCGGTGCCTTTGAAAGTCTTTGGTTTTATCTGGCGTTTAGGTTTGGCCTTTTCTATGAAACTTGCAGGTGGCAGTGCCGGCACCATCCCCTCAACCACCTTGTACAGCAGGATCAGGCGGAGGCTGTGGCGTCTGTCTTCCAGTGTGTCTAGTTCTAGTTGTTTCTGCATGTTGGTGATTGATCCTACTTCTCTGCTCCTGTAGTCTCGTTTGATGAAACGTATGCCCCTGTTTTAGATTCTTTCTAGCTTGTCAATATCCCCTTTTAGGCACGGATTCCAGATTGTTGCGCCGTATTCCATTGTTGATCTCACCAGGGATATGTACGCTGTCTTCCTGCACGATTCTAGTATGTTTTTTAGCTTTCTTCTTAAAAAGCCTAGGGTAGCATTGGCTTTTTTGCTGATGTTGCTAATGTGAATGTTACATTTGAGGTCGTTTGAAATTCGGAGTCCTAGATGTGGATTGTCCTTTACTTCTTGGAGTATGTGGTTGTTAAGACTATAGAAGTGGGTTGATTTGATGTTGATGGAGAGTATGTAGCACTTTTTGGCATTGAAACGCATGCCCCAATTTTCGGCCCACATTTCAAGCTGTTTCAGGTCTGTTTGTAGTTTGTGGTGGTCTTGCTCAGTTTTGATTATTCTATAGAGCAGGCAATCATCCGCAAATAGTCGTACTGATGATGTTGCACTGTCTGGGAGGTCACTGATGTGACAAAGGAATAAAATCGGTCCTAGAACAGTTCCTTGCGGTACTCCAGAGTCAACTGATGTTTCTGCCGATTTTTCTCCTTCTACTATTGTTCTCATGGATCTTTGGGTCAAGGAGTTTGTTAGCCATTTATGTAAGTTTCCCTGTATTCCATATTGTTTGAGTTTGTGGAGTAATTTGTTGTGTGGAACGGTGTCAAAAGCTTTTAAGAAATCCAATACAGCAATGTCTATCTGGTGTTCAAGATCATGTTGTTTTAGGAAGTCATTGATGGTTGTAATGAGTTGTGTCTCGCCGAAATATCCTGATCTGAATCCATGATTTAGATGCGTCAGTATCTAGTTAGCTCCAGGTGTTTTAGCATGTGACTGCATTCAATGTGTTCTAAGATTTTGCTGGTAACTGATGTTAATGATACTGGTCTGTAATTCTCGGGTAGATGTTTGTCCCCTTTCTTGAATATGCTTGATATATTTGCATTTCGCCAGTCTTTAGGTAGTTCTCCAGTGTCAAGGGAGCTCTGTAGTATTATTTGTAATATTGATGCTAGGTGGACTGCACATTCTTTTAGTATTCTGTTTGGTATGTTGTCTGGTCCTGATGCTTTATTAGGGTAAACTTGTCGAAGCAATTTTTCTAATCCATTTTGGGTGATCTGTATAGGAATGATATTGGTTTTCGCTGTTATTCTAGTAGTTGGTAGGTTATTATTAGTCGTCTTTGTGAATTAATTTAATAGTAATTCGGCTTTCCCTTTCGGCTATCGCTGACAAGACTTGATCCTTTTTTAGTGGTGCAATACCTCCAGAGTCTAGAATGTTGCTATCGCTGACAAGACTTGATCCTTTTTTTAGTGGTGCGATACCTCCAAAGTCTCGACGTTTTGATTTGACATATTTCCAAAAAGGTTTGTATCGTTGTTATTTAGGCCTTCAATGATGTTGGTGTTGACATATTCATATTCTGCTTGTCTGAGGTGTCGTTTGCATTCTTTTTGGAACGATTTGTAGTTGGACCATTTCTTTGTTTTCCGTGCTTGATTGTATAATCGTTGTTTCTTTTTAAGCATTTTCCGTTCTTTCCTTTTCACCCATGGTATGATGTTTCTAGGTTTTATTTCCTTATTAGGGATGTTTGAGTTCATGTTGGTTTCTAGTTTTAACTTAAAGGTGTCCCATAGCTGGTGTACGTTTGCTCCATTTTGCCTCTCTTCTTTTATTATTTCTAATGTATGTTTCAGATCGTTGTCTATTTCTACCCATTTTCTTTACTATACAGAAATCTTTTCCTTGGTGGTATAAATTGGTGATGTACTTTAGTTTCGAAATCTGTTATGATGATGTCATGATCAGAGATTCCGGGTACATTAATTGATGATTTGACCAGAGTTGGGTTAGTTACAAATACTAGGTAGAGTAGGTTGTCTTCTCTTGTTGGTAGATTATGTATTTGCGTTAATCCGTTTGTTTCCATTAAATCAACCAGTCCTTGTAGTATTTCTCTATCTGGGCCTTTAGCTGTTGACAGATCCCATCTTTTATCAAGGCAGTTAAAATCGCCTGTAAGCACTATATTTGCGTTGTTGAGATTGTTGATCTTTTCCAGTGATTTTTGGAGATCTTGGAGATGTTTTTGCTCCCTGTGCGGCATGTAGAAAGATCCAACTAATAAGTCTTTGTGGCCTTTCAATTTATCTTCACCCATTCTATTTCTCAATCAGTGATAAGAGATGTTTGTTCGAATGATGTAATTGATTTTTCCACTAGTATAAAGACACCGCCTCCGAATGTTCCTCTGTCATTTCTGTAAACATTATAGTTAGATGGGAAAGATTTCACTTGACATAATTGCATCTTTGGTAGGATTTTGTTCTAATTTGGGTTACCCTCTTTAAGGGAGTACGAGTGTCAGAAATTTTGTAATTAGAATTAAAATGCTGGCCTTTTGATTTGAAGAGCTTTGCTAATAGAACAACATGTGCAAAAAAAAATTTGAAAATCCATGTAAGTCAAAGAATTTTTGAGATAAACGATGTCAAAATTTTGGCGGGAAATGTTCTCTCTAGAGTTTTCCTTCAATTTCAATTAGCTGTATATATGCCTTAAAATATATGAAAATATAATTGGAAGTTGATAAAATTGTATACATTGTCCATTTTCAGCATTTTAAAGTGACCTATGACCAAGAAAATATGATACATGTGCAAAATAAAAATTACACTGTTTATATAGATAAAACCCGAGGATATCGAATGCTTTTGAAATCTGACACTCATAATCCCTTGAATAAAGAATTTACTTACCTACTTACTAACATGCTTGCCACGTATCCTGATGTTTTGCTGGTGTAGTCGTTGGTGACAAAGTGGACAGCTCTTCTATGTACATTTCCTAAAGTCTGGATCAGTTGTTGGGTGGCGGGATCCTAGACCATTGCTGCATATTCTAGAGTTGGACGTACAAATGTGAGATAGCTTGTCTCTCTTACTTGCTTGGTACATTCTCTAAGGTTATGTCTGATGAAACCAATAGTTCTGTTACCTTTGGCAGCTACATTATCGACATGTCTGTCCCAGGATAAGTCCTTGGTAATGGTTACCTCGAGGTATTTACTAGCCTCCTCGACTTCTTATGTATGACCATGTTGTTGGTAGTGTGTGGGTAGAACTGGCTTGGTCTTGTTCGGTGAAACTCTGATAACAGTGCAGTTTGTTGCATTAAAGTTCATCTGCCTCTCATTTTCCCATCTTTCTATGGCTCTCAGATCTTGTTGTAATAGGTCACTGTCTTTAGTGTTACTGGTTTTCCTGAATAAGATGGTGTCGTCCACAAATTAACATCCGAATGATTGATGTAGGCAGGCATGTCATTTATATATATACCTAGGATAAGGGCCCAATGACTGAACCTTGCGGTAGTCCTGACAGGAAATGGGTTCTGATGATTTAGCTCCATCTAGAACTACATTTTGGTTTCTGTTGTCTAGAAAAGATTTTATCCATTTGATTATGACCTGGTTGATTCCATAATATTCAAACTTGTGATGCGTAGGATCTAGGATGGTGTTTATTTCTTTGAACTTGATTGCTTTTTATTTAGGGTTCCGACTCCGACCTGCCGTTGGGTGTGGGTTTCCTAACCTTTCATTGAAGATCTTGTGGTGGCTTTGAGTTGTTATTACTCCCCTTTGGGTCGTTGCCTTTTTGACAAATTCCCCGTTCCCCGTCTTTTTTTTTCTTTTGTGTAGTAGTCTTGAAAGTGGCACTTTGTCAAAAGCTTTGTCAAAGTCTAGCAGGATGATATCTACCTGTGATTCCGTTGCTAGTCGTTTTGCTATTTCCTGTACTGTAACTTTAATTAAGTTGGGTTTCTGTGGATAGCCTTTTCCGGAAGCCATGCTGTGTGTTGGTAAGTATCTTGTTTGCATCAAAGTGCTTCATTATGTTGCTGTGTATGATGTGTTCAAGTATTTTACAATGAGATGGATGTTGAGGATACTGGTTTATAATTTACAGCGACATGTCGTTCTCCTTTCTTGAAGATTGGTACAATGAGGGCATCTCTCCAGTCATCTGGAATATCTCCGTAGTCAAGTGTATATTGGTAAATTCGAGCAAGTATTGGTGCGAGTTGGCTGGCTGCTGTCCGGATAATAAAAGTTGGTATTTCGTCTGGTCCTGTGGCTTTGTGAGGATGTTAATTTCTTAGTAGCTTAAATACTCCGTATGTGCTGATGGGGATGTTTTCCATGTTTGGGTAGGGGCTTGGTCCTTTATCTGGATAATTGGTATGGTCTTCTGTAGTAAACACCGAGTGGAATTGGTCATTGGGTATGTTGACTTTACTCAGGTTGTCACTTTGTAGAAATCCCGTCTTATTTTAAGAGGTGCTACTCTCCAATTTTTTGGCCTTTACTCTTAATATACGACAAAATTTGTTCCTGTTCTCCCCATCGCTTACTACTTCTTCCATATACCGTTATGTGCTTTCCTTGTCTCTTTTTGACCTGTTTTAAATGAAGTCTTCCTTTATTGCTGATACTGGTCTTTATTGTTTCCTGGTTTCATTCATTAAATGTTATTTTAATATCATTAAATTGGATGGCTGTTTTTTTTGTTTTTTTTTAAGAAATCCAAGGACGTATCTAAATATACGTCCTTGCAAAATCAAATGAGAATTGAATAAAAAAGATAAGTATATAATTAGATAATATATCGTTTGGTTTTGGTCTTACTATTGTGCAATCTATACGTACAAGACCCTCTTTTTCATATAGATGGGCCCGGTCTATCCCTTATACATATAAATGGGCCCGGTCTATCACTATTGTATGTTACCGGCCCCTGTGGATATGTCGACCTTCTGTTGTGAACTTTGTGGCAATAATTCCTTGTAAAGTCTTCACCCATTCAACATAACCAATAACATCTGCAAGTTTTCTTTTTTATATGCATATATAACTCATTTCAAATATCAGCAAAGGCAATACGTAGTAATCATTTGTGGCAAATCTTCCTAAGTTGAAATATTGGATCAATACGGACGAAATAGCTACCCTCTGTGATAAAGACTGAAATTGTCTCAGTGAGTATTTGTCGGGAATCTATACAATTTCTGAATATCAATGACAAGACTTCAAGAGCAATATAGAAGACGAGGTAAACAAACATCTTGTAAATGTTATATGATGTAGCAGGATGAATTCATATGTCAAGTCCGGAGCTCATCTACGAGTATTAAGTCATGCGAGTTGTTTTAATAGTTCTTCAATACCAATTTCAGATTCATTCATGTCAGTCCTTACAAGTCCCAGATGAGTTGTAATCTAGATGTAAAAAGTTTATTACTATTCAAGTTACCTTGGTTAATAAATTCCACAATTTCACATGGCAGAACTACGAAAGCCGGATAGTGTCAATAGATTTTTTTTTTTATTTTTTCAGTAAAAAAAAAATCTCACAAAAACAAAATTATCTCGTTATTTCGAATTAAAAATTTTTTTTCTCAGAAAAACAAAACTTATTGCGTTATAACGCGATAATTATCTCGTTTAAACGCAATAGTTATCTCGTTATTACGCAATAAGTATCTCGTTATTTCGAATTAAAAATATTTTTCTCGGAAAAACAAAACCTATTGCGTTATAACGCGATACTTACTTCGTTTAAACGCAATAGTTATCTCGTTATTACGCAATAATTATCTCGTTATTTCGAATTAAAAATATTTTTCTCAGAAAAACAAAACTTATTGCGTTATAACGCGATAATTATCTTGTTTGTACGCAATAATTATCTCGTTATTTCGAATTAAAAATATTTTTATCAGAAAAACACACTTAAAGCTTTATAACGCGATAACTCGTTTATATAAAAAAATAAGGTACCACAGAGCCACGCACATTCATTTCGCGGTCCCTTCACATGTCCAGTGTGTTTCGGCAGTTTTTTGAAAATAGATGAAACGGATGATATTCTTTTGAGATGATTTTATTTTTGTGGTCTCAAGTCTGCCTCATCAGGGGTCCCTTGAAACAAAACAATAATTTGAATAATGTAGTCAAATAATTTTTATGCCTATCGAAAACAAGGGAAGTTTCATTAACAGGCTAACAATCTTTAATTATCCAAAAAACATTTAACAACTTATTGAAAATGCTCCAAACACATTAACATATACTAACTCGTTCCAACGACTTACTAGTCGGGCCACGGGATACGCATACATCATGAGGCCTTCAACTACGAGTTTTGCTCATACTCATAGCTATCTCGTGGTCACGGCTTACAGCGATGGAAACGTTCAACATTCCCAAAATAGCGCTCATCGTGTGAATCGTGTGCGTTCATCGTGTAGATCGTTTGCGTTCATCGTGTAAATCGTGTGCGCTCATCGTGTATCGTGTATCGTGTAACGTGTAACGTTCATTGCGTGTATCGTGTAGCGTGCGTTTACTCGTTTCATTTAAATTCCGCATTTTATAGATAGGTTTACCAGTTTTTTGCAAAACACTGTTGTTGTTTATTTGTTATATACCTTTCTTACACCGCCGATTTTACAAGAAGAAAATAAAAATATTATAAGATTAAATATCAAGTCTGGCGATTTTTTTGTCACAAAAACATTTATTGTTTAGGAACGCAAACCTTTATTTAATCAACTTCATTCAAAAACTGTTCAATATAGTAGAACAATAAAAGACTAACCAGATTAACTTATTATATCTATGGCAATACTAAAACTTGATAGAATTTAACCATAAATATAAAAGATAGGGCACTTTTTCTTTATTTCATATTATACCGGTGTCCACAATACTAAAACTTGATAGAATTTAACCATAAATATAAAAGATAGGGCACCTTTTCTCTATTTCATATTATACCAGTGTACGCAATACCATAACTTGATAGAATTTAACCATAGATATAAAAGAAAGGACACTTTTTTTCTATTATACCGGTGTCCGTAATACTATAACTTGATACAATTTAACCATAAATATAAAAGATAGGGCACTTTTTCTCTATTTCATATTATACCGGTGTCCACAATACTAAAACTTGACAGAATTTAACCATAAATATAAAAGAAAGGGCACTTTTTCTTTATTTCATATTATACCAGTGTCCACAATACTAAAACTTGATAGAATTTAACCATAGATGTAAAAAATATGGCACTTTTTCTCTATTTCATATTATACCGGTGTCCACAATACTATAACTTGATAAAATTTAACCATAAATATAAAGATAGGGCACTTTTTCTCCATTTTATATAATACCAGTGTCCGCAATACTTTAACTTTCTAGAATTTAACCATAAATATAAAAGATAGGTCACCTTTTTCTATTTTATATAATACCAGTGTCCGTAATACTACAACTTAATAGAATTTAACCATAAATATAAAAGATAGGGCACTTTTTCTCCATTTTATATTATACCGGTGTCGCAATACTATAACTTGATAGAATTTAACCATAAATATAAAAGACAGGGCACCTTTTCTCAATTTTATCTTTTACCGGTGTCCGCATTACTAAAAGTTGATAGAATTTAGCCATAAATATAAAAGATAGGGCACTTTTTCTCTATTTTATATTATACCGGTGTCCGCATTATATAACTTGATAGAATTTAACCATAAATATAAAAGATAGGGCACTTTTTCTGTATTTCATATTATACCGGTGTCCGCAATACTATAACTTGATAGAATTTAACCATAAATATAAAAGATAGGGCACTTTTTCTCTATTTTATATTATACAGGTGTCCGCAATACTAAAACTTGATAGAATTTAACCATAAATATAAAAGATAGGGCACTTTTTTTCTATTTTATATTATACCTGAATCCGCAATACTAAAATGTCATATAATTTAACCATTCTATCAAGTTATAGTAATTGCGGACACCGGTATAATATAAAATAGAAAAAAGTGTCCTTTCTTTTATATTTATGGTTAAATTATATGACATCTTAATATTGCGGACAATGGTTTAACATAAAATAGAGAAAAAGTGCCCTATCTTTTATATTTATTGCTAAATTCTATCAAGTTACAGTATTGCGGACACCGGTATAATATAGAATAGAGAAAAAGTGCCCTTTCTTTTATATTTATGGTTAAATTCTATCAAGTTATAGTATTGCGGACACCGGCATAATATGAAAATGAGAAAAAGTGCGCTTTCTTTTATATTTATGGTTAAATTCTATCAAGTTATAGTATTGCGGACACCGGTATAATATGAAATAGAGAAAAAGTGCCCTTTCTTTAATATTTATATTTAAATTATGGAAAGTTTTAGTTTTACAGGCACCGGTCTAAAATAAAATAGAGAAAATGTGCCCTTTCTTTTATATGTATGGTCAATTCTATCAACTTATAGTATTGCTGACACCGGTATAATATAAAATAGAGAAAAAGTGCCCTTTCTTTTATATTTATTGTGGACGCTGGTATAAAATAAAATAGAGAAAATGTGCCCTTTCTTTTATATTTATGTTGAAATTATGAGAAAATTTTAGTATCTGTATATCTAATTTACAAGTAATGTATCTTTTCTTAGGCTCATTACTATGGTATATATCAGGACTTTTTTATTTGACGTAAATTATTTTTTGATTAAACATTGTTTTAAAATTTATTTATTTTCTGACAAAATTACAACAGTTTAAGCTTTTGTCGACCCTACTCCGATATTGTTACGGCAAAAGTGGAGACGGTTCCCGGGAGAAAGTTTGTAACACGCTATTTCATATGGAAAACCGACTACTAGTATTTTCTTTTGTCAAAATTAACATTGGTTTTATCTTTATTTATCACATTATAAATTACCATTTTATTTATGCTGTGAAATTAAAAATATCTCGACTTTTATTGCACGCTGATATTTTTCATTTTGAGTTCGTTTCATGAAAATTTATAAGATTTTTTAACCGACACGGTGCACGTTACACGGTACACGATACACGGTACACGATACACGATTGAGAACTTTCTGTATCATTCATCGTGCGAATCGTGTGCGCTCAACGTGTGAACCGTGTGCGTTCATCGTGTGAATCGTGTGCGTGTGGTAGGGAATGTTGAACGTTTCCATCGCTATAACATGTCGTTGCCATGACATAGTATCTCGTGGGAACGACATAGCTTTACTGAACAAGTTAGCCAATGTATCGATAGTGAAATGTCAAGACGCTTTCCGTGTGACATTTCAGATCTAATTAAATAAAACAAAATTGGCCATCACATTGAATTTTTTGTTATTTGATCTATACTGAAAAGAAATTTAAGTTGTCCAAATGCGCATACGCTGAATATAAATACACAGTAACTTCGGTATTTTGTTATTGACATATCATAGCTTTGATATTTGTATTGATGAATTATGCTGTACCGGCGTGCATTACTAAGACATACTAGATGTGTGAAACTGTTTACTAGTAACCAGATAAGGAGTAGTAGCACGACCTTTTCTGTTAATGTGTTTTGGGCGTTTTCAGTCGGTTATTAAATGTTTTTGGTGATCAGTTGTGAACTATTTTTGGACCTGTTTTTTGTTCTGTTAAAAGAGGTATGACCATTTACCTGGGGATTTATTTTATTCATCTTACTAATTTTGCGAATGCAGTAAATCTTCTCGAAAACTCTTCTAACAGGTCACATTTTACATACACCGTCAGAACAAAAGCTATTCCAATGCATTTTCATACATTTAGTAAAAAGATTCAGCCACTGAACTTGCCACTTGAATGCATTGATTACAATATTTGTAATTAAGTTTTTGTTTTGGTTCTCGGTGTTCTTTGAGTAGTACCATCCTCTCAAACACTGTAATTACCTTAAACTGACACAAAACAAGCAATGAAGGGATATTTAGTAAATGTACACGAGACATTCTCTACAAATACATGGTAAAACAAAGCAATGGAAAAACGCTTTTATTGATGTTCTTCATCTTGAAGTCAGCATGAGGCTTTCAACAATGAGCTTTGCTCATACCTCATAGTAAGTTCAAGACGGCCCCTTGCACCGGTTTGAGCTGAATTCATTTCTAATTAACAATTACATCCATGCTCTTCATTATCCATAAATACTTGGTTGTCAACAAACATAAAATTATCTAGAAAAGTGTTCTTACAATCGCTGTCTTCTGTTGCCCGACAAAAAACTAACAGTAGACAAAAAAACATTTAAACAATCACAGGGCACTCATCGAGTCAAAAGTAAGAAAACTTGGCATGATAAAAATCATGAGATGTGGGCACAAATAAACAGGTGGTCAGAATAACATTTTAAAAACATTTTTAACAAAAGGCTTTTTTACAGCGATATTCAACTGCAAGCATTCCAGAAAACATAAAAGTGTGGCATAAATTAATTTAATTTTCGAGAAGTACGCGTACCAGAGACCACTTTACACAAATAACATTTGAACTAAGTCTGAAAATGGCCAAATATAGGATCAAAATTCACGTCTAAATGACCATACTTTTACTTTGTGTAAACTGTTTAAGGGAAACAAAAAGCACTGTTTGCTGTTAATGAGGTGGGGACCATTTTATGTTAATGTGTTTGGTGTATTTTTAGATAGTTGTCAAATGTTCACAGACTTGAGACCACAAAAATAAAAGCAACTCAAAAGAATATTATCCGTTTCATCTATTTACGAAAAGCTACCGAAACACACTGGTGTAGGGGCCGAAAAAGGAATGTGCGTGGCTGTTTGGTACTTTATTTTTTACAAACGAGTTACCTCGTTATAACGCAATAATTTTTGTTTTTCCGAGAAAAATATTTTTAATTCGAAATAACGAGATAATTATTGCGTTATAACGAGATAATTATTGCGTTCAAACGAGATAATTATCGTGTTATAACGCAATAAATTATGTTTTTCCGAGAAAAATATTTTTAATTCGAAATAACGAGATAATTATTGCGTAATAACGAAATAACTATTGCGTTTAAACGAGATAATTGTCGCGTTATAACGCAATAAGTTTTGTTTTTCCGAGAAAAATATTTTTAATTCGAAATAACGAGATAATTATTGCGTAATAACGAGATAATTATCGCGTTATAACGCAATAACTTATGTTTTTCTGAGAAAAATATTTTTAATTCGAAATAACGAGATAATTATCGCGTTATAACTCAATAAGTTTTGTTTTTCTGAGAAAAATATATTTAATTCGAAATAACGAGATAATTATGTTTTTGTGAGATTTTTTTTTACTGAGAAAAAAAAATCTATTGATACTATCCGGCTTTCATACAGAACCAACATAGGAAAATAAATAAAAAGAGGACTGTACATGCAAGTTATCTACGGTTTATCATGTAATTTTCTCTTAAATATGAAAAACAAGTTAAATATGAATGTAATAAATATAAAAAAGTATGCCTTTTCTATCTAAATACACCCTCTTCCTCCATCGTAATTTCAATTTACCTTATCGAATACACCGTTCTATTTTTTAATCATCAATGAACCGATTACATGGATTAGTCTAATTGTTTACATCAAAGCGGACGATTTCAGCTAGTAGCACGGAACATTTTATTTTTATTTGTTATAATTTTGGTAAGTATATGTTTATTTATGGTTAGAAAAGATAATGGAACTACATTTTTTGTATTTTTTTTATTTATAGAATGATTTTCAGTCCAGATTGCTCAATAACATATATAAAATTAAAGTATTACTAAACGACTATCAGGACATGCAATAAAAATACGAAGAGGACTAGAACATGACAAAAAGGAGCGCTGCGTTTTCTTATGATATTGAAAATAATAGCAAATATAGAAAACGCTAACAGTGGCAGTACTTAGGGTTTATGATTTGCTCACCGTTTTTTGTGGATGGGGACCGAAAAGACGACGAGGAAACCATAAGCCCTTCAACATCACTGTTTATCCATTTGATTTTGGTTTTTTCGTATTTTAGCTCCTACTTTAAAAAAAAAAAAATTGTCACATATCTTATGGTTTTATATAATTAAAATACTTGTTCGTTTATCGCAAAAATGTGAGATATGAGTTCTTAGATACTATAATAGCAGAACACGATGAGGGAAGGTTTATATTCTATCAATGTTAAAAATGGATAACAGGAAACACCTACAATGGCTGAAAATTATAATTACATGCTACAATTTGCAAGAAAACTACACAAGAAAAACACGTATAAGACAAAAGACAAACGTAGACAACAATAGGAACTCGGGACAGCCGGATTTGGTACCGGCACTATCAAAAGCCAGTGGTAGGGTTAAACCGGTTTATGGGTACCCAAACCTCCCCTTTATCTGTCCCGTTTCCCTATAGTATAAAACATACGAATAAAACCCAATACAGGTAGACTACTAACTCCATGACCACAATCTTGAAAGGAGAGAGAAAGACAATACTTAATTTTGAAAGATGGGTCAAGGAGTGCTCGCCGCTAAACTGCCGGCTAGCTCAAGGAGCCCAGTCTGCTGGTAGAACACTGTCGCACTACGGAAGAAAAATCAAACTCAAAACTTCCCGAAGGGTTTGGTCAGGAATCATCATAAATTTCAGTAGACATCGGCAAACCTGACGCCCAAATGAATAATCATTACTTTTAAAACATTCTCCTCTTTACACATATTTATAAACTATTTATTTTTTTAGGAAGATGGCAACGTTTAAGTGCAATCAATGCAACGAAACATTGGGAATGAACTGTGCCTTGAAAAAAAAACAATTATTTGGCATCAGCCATCAACTAAAGGATGCACCGTTTGCCACCCCCCAAAAAAATCCATTTCCAATCAGATCTTAGTAGGCACATGAGTATTCATACGCATGAGTTAGCACACATTTGACACCAATGTGGGAAGGCTTTTGGATCGCCATCGTTATTGAAACGCCATGTATTGTACAATGTGTGCTTTGAGAAGTATTTGTCTGCTTCTTTAGAAATAATGCATGTTCTCGTCCAAACTTAGGATTTTTATGCCCGCACTTTCGAAGAAAGTTCGGGGATAATGTTATACCCTCCGTCTGTCCGTCCGTCCGTCCGTCCGTCACACTTTTCTTGTGACTCAAACTCCTCCTACATTTTTGGATTTAGGGATTTAATTTTGTTGTAGAATTGTTGCATATAGTCTGCAGATGCGCAATGAGCTTTCGGATTTTCGATATTGGTCTTGGTGCAAACAAGAGGCCCCATGATGTAAATTTTTACACATGTGGCATGTGACACAAACTCCTCCTACATTTATGGATTTAGGGATTTAATTTTGTTATAGAATTGTTGCATATAATCTGTAGATGCGCAATAAGCTTTCGGATTTTTGATATTGGTCTTTGTGCAAACAAGAGGCCCCATGATGTCAATTTTAACAAAGACCCAAAGATGTGGATTAGACACATGTGGCATGTGACGCAAACTCCTCCTACATTTTT
>MJUU01036724.1:3822-32428 GCA_002080025.1 Modiolus philippinarum | reverse complement strand
TTGGACGTGGAAAGCTGCGCTGGACACGTCCAAATATACAACTACTCACGAACAACATGGCAATATAATGATATGAACTGTTAAATGAAAACATAAGATACGTCAACTATAACTATGAACTGATATAAAACTTAATAACTTTGATATGACATTGCTATGAACATAAAGAATGAACATGAATATATAGGTATATTAACTTTGATATGAATGATAACAAGCGGAAGACGAAATATCAAGTGATATTATCAACACAAATCGATACAGATTACAATATAATCTACGAATACAAACATAAAGATTAACATGAAGTTATACAAACTATAAAAACTAATTGATATTACAGGCAATTTGAACAATACATACAAGCATAAATGTTAAAAGACCAACATTAAATGGTATAACATATGATTGTTAATACCAAATACGAACAGAAACATTGAAACATCAACATAAACTGACGCAAGATATGTAAACATATGAACATTGATACCACTTTTAACACCAAATCATACACCTAACGTTAAGTATGACGATAAAGTGATATAAAACATTTAAACATATGAACATTAACACTGATATGAACAAAAATAAAATCAGAAACATTGAAATACAAAATTAAGCGACATTCATATGAACTTTAATGATAAAACTGAAACATTACTTGAAATATCCAATGAACTGACAAACATAATGACAACATATACTCATTGATATGAATATTTACACAAAAACAAAAGACGAAACTTAAAATATCAAGATCATATGATACAAAACATTATAGATTAACCACATTCATGAGAACTTAAATATCAAAATACAACATGCAACATGAAACATTAACATTAACTGATACAACATATGAGAACACAATGATGTGAACACCAAATACAAGTAGAAATGTTCAAATATGAACATTAAACGACACAAGATATGTAAACATGCAAACATTGACATGGATGTTTATACCAAAACACGAAACATAGCGTTAAGTATGAACACAAACACAACAATTAATGACAACAAATGCAAACTTGAACACCAAAACACAATATGAAATGTAAAATATGAATACAAACACAACAAAACAAGATAACATAATGACATCTATATGAACTGCTTTATGAAAGCACAACATGAAATGATAAATATCAAGATAAAGAGATGCAAAACATTAAACTTAACGATATTAATATGAACTGTTACATGAAAACTTAACATAAAACGTTAAATATGAACATGATTACAATAAAATATGAAAACAAATCTGAACTTTACGCTAAAGACAATATGAAACGATAAATATGAATACAAATACAGTAAAGTTCGACAATAAATCAAAACTTTGACATCAAAACATAATACCAAACATTGAACATCAAAATAATTACAACAAAATATGAAACTAAATGTAAACTTTGACTCTAAAGTGATACAAAACGTTAAACGTAACGATATTCATATGACCTGTTACATGAAAACTCAACATAAACCGTTTAATGTGACCACAGATACAACAAATAAGGAAAACAAATACAACAAATTATGAAAATAAATGCAAACTTTGACTTAGAAATGCAAACTGAAACATGAAACATCAATATAATTACAACAAACTATGAAAATAAATGTGAACCTTGACTATAAAGTGATACAAAACATGAAAGCATATCGACATTTATATAAATAGGCTGAAATAAAACATCAAAATTTGACGCAAGCGTAACAATTATACGTGGTATTTGGCACAGAAATGCCACAGCGCAGCAATTATACTTGGTATATGACGCAGCAGCAGCAGCAGCTGCAGCAGCAATTCTACCTGGTATATGACAGCAGCAGCAGCAGCAGCAAATATATCTCAGTGTTGACGAGAAGCAGCAGCAGCAGAAGAAGCAGCAACAATCCGTAAAAAAGGCCGATAAAGACAACAAAATTGCGATACATTCATCGGAATTACAACAGGCGACATGGAAAATGAATACAATTACAACGAAATAACAAAACTTAACGACATTCCTATGAACTTTGACACGAAACATGAAAACAAATTTAACAAAATTCGAACTTGTACGTCGTAAGCATCAAGATAAAATGAAATCTCTAACTGAACGAGACTTGTTAAAAGTAACAGATATCAACTTGACAGTATGACTAAATGATTGAAAATCATAAACATACCCCGAATTGATATATTACATGAATAAATTTTGGGTAAAGTCCAATTTAGGTCCGTAGAAGGGCCGACTAAGACCGATCTTAGATTTGTGAGGGCCGATATCTCTATTTCAATACACGACAACACTGTAACACCTACACTAATCGCTTTAGATGACTAAAGATACCCCGAATCCATATATCATAGGTCCATAGTCCGAATAGTTGGGATAAAGGCCAATTGAGGGCCGACTTAGGGCCGATCTCAAATGTGTAAGGGCCGATACCTTAATAACAGTAGCTTTAGCCCTTAACTACCTATTCCAATCGTTTTAAAAGTATGAAAGTACCCCGATTTCATATATCATATGACCCTATGACTAATACTAAGGGTCAGGGCCGAATTAGGGCCGTTTAGGGTCGATACCTCGTTCACACTCGGAGCTATCGCTTTAAAACGTATACCATTCGATTCAGGGACCCCGATTAACCCTAACAAGATAACACAAAGGAACGAAAATACCCAGTGCTGTTGTGTATTGTAATAGAGATATCGGCCCTTACAAATCTAAGATCGGTCTTAATCGGCCCTTCTTCGGACCTAGATTGGACTTTTCCCAAACTATTCCTAATTTATTCATGTGATATATCAATTCGGGGTATGTTTAGGATTTTCAATCATTTAGTCATACTTTCAAGTTGATATCTGTTACTTTTAACAAGTCTCGTTCAGTTCGAGATTTAACGTGATTTCATTTCATCTTGATGTTTTCGACGTATAAGTTCCTATTTTGTTAAATTTGCTTTCATGTTTCATGTCAAAGTTCATATGATGTCGTTAAGTTTTGTTATTTCGTTGTAATTGTATTCATTTCCCATGTCGCCTGTTGTAATTCCGATGAATGTATCGCAATTTTGTTGTCTTTATCGGCCTTTTTTACGGATTGTTGCTGCTGCTGCTTCTCGTCAACACTGGGATATATTTGCTGCTACTGTGTCATATACCAGGTAGAATTGATGCTGCTGCTGCGTCATATACCAAGTATAATTGCTGCGCTTTCGCATTTCAGTGCCAAATACCACGATTAATTGTTATGCTTGCGTCAAATTTTGATGTTTTATTTCAGCCTATTTATATAAATGTCGATATGCTTTCATGTTTTGTATCACTTTATAGTCAAGGTTCATATTTATTTTCATAGTTTGTTGTAATTATGTTGATGTTTCATGTTTCAGTTTGTATTTCTAGGTGTAAGTTTGCATTTATTTTCATAATTTGTTGTATTTGTTTTGATTATTTGTTGTATCTGAGGTCACATTAAACGGTTTATGTTGAGTTTTCATGTAACAGGTCATAGGAATATCGTTAAGTTTAACGTTTTGTATCACTTTAGAGTCAAATTTCACATTTAGTTTCAAATTTTGTTGTAATTATTTTGATGTTTCAATGTTTGGTATTATGTTTTGATGTCAAAGTTTTGATTTATTGTCGAACTTTGCTGTATTTGTATTCATATTTATCGTTTCTTATTGTCTTTAGCGTAAAGTTCAGATTTGTTTTCATATTTTATTGTAATCATGTTCATATTTAACGTTTTTATTAAGTTTTCATGGAACAGTTCATATTAATATCGTTAAATTTAATGTTTTGCATCTCTTTATCTTGATATTTATCATTTCATGTTGTGCTTTCATAAAGCAGTTCATATAGATGTCATTATGTTATCATGTTTTGTTGTGTTTGTATTCATATTTTACATTTCATATTGTGTTTTGGTGTTCAAGTTTGCATTTGTTGTCATTAATTTTTGTGTTTGTGTTCATACTTAACGCTATGTTTCGTGTTTTGGTATAAACATCCATGTCAACGTTTGCATGTTTACATATCTTGTGTCGTTTAATGTTCATATTTGAACATTTCTACTTGTATTTGGTGTTCACATCATTGTGTTCTCATATGTTGTATCAGTAAATGTTAATGTTTCATGTTGCATGTTGTATTTTGATATTTAAGTTCTCATGAATGTGGTTAATCTATAATGTTTTGTATCATATGATCTTAATATTTTAAATTTCGTCTTTTTTTTGTGTAAATATTCATATCAATGACTATATGTTGTCATAATGTTTGTCAATTCATTGGAGATTTTAAGTTATGTTTCAGTTTTATCATTAAAGTTCATATGAATGTCGCTTAATTTTGTATTTCAATGTTTCTGATTATATTTTTGTTCATATCAGTGTTAATGGTCATATGTTGACATATTTTATATCTCTTTATAGTCATTCTTAACGTTAGGTGTACGATTTGGTGTCAAAACTGGTATCAATGTTCATATGTTTACATATCTTGCGTCAGTACATGTTGATGTTTCAATGTTTCTGTTCGTATTTGGTGTTAACAATCATATGTTATACCATTTAATGTTGGTCTTTTAACAGTTATGCTTGTATGTATTGTTCAAATTACCTGTAATATCAATTAGTTTTTATAGTTTGTATTACTTCATGTTAATCTTTATGTTTGTATTCGTAGATCATATTGTAATCTGTATCGATTTGTGTTGATAATATCATTTGATATTTCGTCTTCCACTTGTTAACATTCATATAAAAGTTAATAAATCTATATATTCATGTTCATTCTTTATGTTCATAACAATGTCATATCAAAGTTGTTAAGTTTTGTATCAGTTCATAGTCATAGTTGACGTATCTTATGTTTTCATTTAACAGTTCATATCATTATGTTGCCATGTTGCTCGTGTTCATATATTTTGTATCATGTAATGTTTTGATGTCTAAGTCCACTTTTGGTTTCATAATTTGTTTTCATTATGTTGATCTTTAAACAATTATGCTTGTATTTATTGTTCATTTGGTCGTCAGCTTCTTTTTGTTTTCATAGTTAATGTCTGGTCATAGTGACAGCTGACGTGATGCTTCTGCTTTGGTGTTAACATTCGTGCTAATGTTCATATGCTTACATGTTTTATATCACTTTATAGTCTTAGTTGACTCTATGCTCATGATTTGGTGTTCACATTCGTGTTAATGTTCATATATTTACATGTTCTGTGTTAATTCATTGTCATAGTTGACGTTATTTCTTTGTTTAGCTTCCATTAATGTTGTTAAGTTGTCATGTTCTGTTGTGTTTGTGTTCAATTTCATGTTGCATCACTTCATAATTATCCTTATGTTTGTATTTGTAGTTCATATTGTTTCAATGTCTATTTGTGTTCATAGTTTGGGTCAATTTATTTTCAAAGCTGACGTTATGTTTATATTTTTTGTTTCACATCAGTGTTAATACTCATATGTTTACATGTTTTAATACCACTTTATAGTCGTAGTTGACTCTATGCTTATGATTTGATGTTCACATTCGTGTAAATGTTCATATGTTTACATGTCCTGTGTCAATTCATTGTCATAGTTGACGTTTTTTCTTTGTTTAGCTTACATAAATGTTATTAAGTTGTCATGTTCTGTTGTGTTTGTGTTCAATTTCATCTTGTATCACTTCATATTTATCCTTATGTTTGTATTTGTAGTTTATATTGTTTCAATACCTATTTGTGTTCATAGTTAATGTCAGTTGATAGTCATAGCTTCCGCTTTTAGTATTTCATTTAACAGTAGTTTTCATATCATCTACAGTATCAATAGACATTTCACGAAAATCGATACTGACTGTCTACACCCGACTTCGATAGTTACAAAACAGGGAAAATCTCAAAATAATGTAAAAGAAAATAACAAAACAATTTTTGTTATTACGTGTAATTTATTGAATGAGTTGCTAGCGTCTACAGAAACTTGCAAAAAAAAAGTGTTCCGCTACATTTTAAGCTTTGACGCCATAGAGTTCCGAGAACGTTCACCTATCGCATAGTCCACCTTACTTCTATATTCTTACAAAATCTGTTAAATTTTGTATATTGCCGCCGTATGTTGCGGGTTCTGTTAATCTATGAATTAATATATGATGTTACAACAGGATACATATTTGGATATATTTTGTCACCCAAAAATCAAGACAGTTCATGAATTTATCGAATTTGGTCACAAAAAAACGTACGCCCGATTTCAGTTTGTGGTGGATATATTTTATTTTAAAATGACGCATGAGTTAGATGTGAACTTCCCAGACGAAAATTAGAAATCACTAAAAGCGAAGAAGTGAAAAAGTGAAAACACGAAAAGGCGAAAAATGCAAAAACGCGAAATCGAGAAGTCGAGAGCGAAAACATGAAGTGAAACCAATTACCCGTTTACGTGCTTTCATTTTAGCATTGTCACGTTTTCAATTTCACATTTTCGCGTTTTAGTTCTGCACAAAACGAATGAGAAAACGCAAAAACGTTGCTGCTATAGAAGAGTAGGATGATCATCCCAGAGAGCGATTTAAACCACAAACCAAAGATAACATCAGTGATTGACCTAGCTAGAAAATATCAATTTTGCATACCTGAATAAACAATCAATTGATATGGAGTAAATGCAGATGAGACAAAGTCTCTACAAATACATGGCATAACTTAGCAATGAAACAACGCTTTTATTTTGTTGTTCTTCATCTTGAAGTCACCATGAGGCTTTCAATAATGACCTATTATCCCTTGTTCCTTCGGTATTCTAATGCCGTTGTTTCATACCTAATAGTAAATACAAGACGGCCCCAAGTGCCGGTTTGAGCGGAATTCATTGCTAGAAGTCGTGCAACGCTACATCCATGTCTTTTTTAGCGGTTGATCGTCAACAAACTTAAACATAGACAACAAACAGAAATTTATTATTAAAAAAAAATACCAATTGCTTCTACGTAGTCTAGGAGTAATTTCCAACTTTAGTTAGAGCAGTGAATACTAACATCTGTGTTTTGTAATTATTAAATATCAAATTGAACACTTGACAAAAAAAATATATGAAAAAGTTTTTTTTTTTCATTCAATTATCGTATTTGAGTGTTTTGAAGCTATACACTATGGCTGTATTGTTCGTTATATTATCTCACAGTTGAAAGTTGAAGCAAAAAAAGTTAAATTATTTCTCGTGTACAATGAATTCGCATATATTTTAAATGAAGAATTATAAAGCACAAAAGAGGCAAAAAAAAAAAGAAAAAAGAAATCAAAGGATATGGAGCAGATGAGGCAAAGCCTATGAAAATAAATGGTAAAACCAAGCAAAGCTTTATTGTTGTACTTCGTCTAAATGTATTACATTTAATTAAAAAAAATTATATCCCTTCACAATATTTACATACATGGATTTCGTGTACTGATGAATGAACAGGCACGGATTCATCAAGTGACAAGAGGCCGTATGCCCCCTAAAAACTAAAAAATATAAAGTTTTAGGGTAGAATGTTGGCTTGCCTAATAATTGCATAAAAATTCCAGCAAAACTACGGCGATCTTTTCGATTGCGGCCCTCTTTCCACACCAAATCCTGGATCCTACTTTGATAATTACACTATCTATTTTTTGTATTCATTAAACGCAATGAAAAATTGGTCACAATAAAAATTTTGAAGGCTCTATGGAAATCAGTATATTTGTGTGTTTTAGCCATATCACTTATGCTTCCTAATGTTGTTATATATGTGTCGAATAAAAGTAAACGGCCGATTAGACTTGGCGGTCATTATAATTCAAAGAAAAAGTTGAACAGTACGTGCTTAATTGGGGTTAAATATTTATGATGTGTCTAAAGTACTTCTAAGTCGTCAAAACCATTAAAGTACAGCACATTGTTCATGCTATATTGTCCATAATGTTCATAATAACTATCTGATGATAAAAACTCTTGAGATGACCCATATTTTGTCAACATCGTTGTTCACAGTCCGATGTCCGCTAATTTCGTGAAATGTCTAATATGTTTTCACTTGACGTTTATTTCGTCTTCTACTTGTTATCATTCATAACTAAATATGTTTAAATGTTATGTGTCCATAGTCATGAATGGTCTTATGTTCATATCAATGTCATTGATATTTTGTGTTAATTGTTAGTCATAGTTTCATCATGTGTTTTCAATGAATAATGAAATCCATCAGTGTGGTTAGGGTAACAGATCTGATAAGGGTAAGGGTTATACATAAGGGTAAGGGTTACTGTCATATACATTTGAGTTAGGGTTTCTATTATATAAGGTTAGGGTTGTGTACATAAGGTTAAGGTTATGTAGATAAGGTTAAGGTTATATACATAAGTATTACTGTTACATACATTAAGTTAGGGTAATATGTATAAGGGTTAGGTGAGTGTGATTACATAAGGGTTACTGTGATATACATTAGGGCTACGGTTACTGTTATANCCCCCCCCCCCCCCCCACTTCCGAACCAGACCGGTTTTTTTCAGTCCTTCTATTCTCCCCCTTCAAATAAAACATGTTAACACGAACATTACCTGCACGCATAGACAGTATTTGGCCACTTTTATAGTACACCCGGAAATTATTGTATTTTCGTTTTTACATAATTTTCATCTTTTAAGCTCCATAATTTTTTTCAGATAAGTAATATATACTGAAATTTGGTATCAAATGAAAGCTAATTTAATATGCTTTACAGTGAACACAAGTTTGGGTACTTTACGCCATTTTTATAATATGGGGATGCACAAAATCTACCCCTACCCCTACAAAAAATTGCGAAAATGTCGAGTTTAGGCTGTTAATTCCTTTCAGATAAACAACCCTCGTCATTTGATGTAGTTTTAATGCCTAACTTCTTAGTTGTGATACAATGTTGGAAAATAAAACCATTAAAGTCCATAAAATTTTGATTTTCGGTATAAAATTTTTGAAAAATGGAATTTTTCATAGATGTCAAAATTAACACCCCTCCCCCTAAAAATTAAGAGAAATTTTGAAATATTCAGGCTCAAAATTATAAAAAGATAATGTTTAATGGGAATTCTAGCATGTATTTCACTAGAACTGACATGCAGGAGATCATTTAAGTAGATTAAAACCTTTCAAAAGGTCTCTTTTCGACTCTTCTGGTCGAAATTTTATGAAAAATGGGAATTTTCCGTTTTTCAGAATTTCAGCTGTTTTGACTTTGAGATGCAAATACTTCTTATAATTGATATATAACTTGAAAATGTTGATTAAATACCGTTTCATCATATCTAAGCAATTAGAAAGAATACTTTTAAGCCTTTTAGACTGACTACACTCTCATAAATTACAAACATATTACCCCTTACCACACATATTCAACACAATTTATTTCATTTTATTCAGCTTGAGAAACTTTTAACATTGTATAAAGGTCCAATGCTTTATCATTTTTAAACACCAAAAACACACAGAGCCTCCCATATATCAAAAATAAGATCATGCGCCCGATTTATGGGCAGTTATTCAGCGATTTAACTTTGAATTTCGGAAAATTCTAAAATACTGAAAATTCCCATTTTTCACGATAATCGTCCAAAATATTCAATTTTACTCATATTTTGGTGTCAAAATTAAATATTATGATGCCTCAAATGCATCTTTTGCAAAGAAAGTAAAACATTAGTATGCTTTGTTCATTTATATGCACAGACGATCATATTTTGGAGATTTTTAAGTTTAATTTTGTTGGGGTAGGGGTAAGATTTTCAGTATTTAGAGACAAACTGAACACTCCTTATTTTTCTAAACAGTGTTTTTAAATAACATATCTATTGGTTTAAACATTAAATTGGCATATCTGCAGATAAATCCTCCAGATTTGCCACATACAACGATTTAAAAGTGAATTTTTAACAAATCTGAAATGCTAAAAATTTCCATTTTTCATTAATTTGAACAAAATATTGAGTTTTAGTCGACCAATGGGTGTTAAAATACAAAATCATGATGTTATTCATGCAACATTGTCATATACGTCACACATTTTGCATGTTCTTGTTATTTTTATGGGAACATAGACCAAAAACACCAATTTCAGGGAAAATTTGTTGGAGTAGGGGTAAAATTTTCGGTATTCATAGTCGCATATAACACTCCTTGTTTTTCTAAACTATGTTTTCAGACAACTAATGTATTGCTTAGTACAATTAATTGGCATATCTGCAGATATATTGTATAGATTTGATATATTTAGGGATTTAACAATGAATTATGGACAAATCTGAAATGTTAAAAATTTCCCATTTTTCATCAATTTGGGGAGAAATATTGAGTTGTAGTCGACCAATGGCTGTTAACATACCAAATCATGATGTAATTCATGCAACATTGTCATATACAGCACACAATTTGCACGTTCTGGTTATTTTTATGCGAACATAGACCATAAATCATCAATTTCAGGTAAAATTTGTTGGGGAAGGGGTAAGATTTTTGGTATTTAGAGTAACATATAACACTCCTTGTTTTTCTAAACAATGTTTTAAGATAACTTATGTATTGCTTAGGACAAATAAAAGGCATATCTGCAGATATATTCTACACATTTGACATATATTGCGGTTTAACAATGAAATACGGAAAAATCTGAAATGTGGAAAATTCCCATTTTTTCAATTTTGGGAGAAATATTGAGTTTCAGTCGACCAATGACTGTTGAAATACCACATTCTGATGTAATTCATGCATTATTGTCATAAACAACACATGTTTTGCGTGTTCTGGTTATTTTAATGTGAACATAGACAAAAAATTGACAATGTCAGGCAAAATTTGTTGGGGTAGGGGTAAGATTTTCTGTAATCAGAGTCACATTTAACACTCGTTATTTTTCGTAGCAATGTTTTAAGACACCAAATGTGTCGCTTGGTACAATTAATTGGCATAGCTGCAGAAACATAATCCAGATTTGGAATACATAACGATATAGCAGTGGACTTCGGACAATTCTGTAATGTTGAAAATTCCATTTTTCACCAATTTCGGGCAAAATATTGAGCTTTAGTTAACAAATGGCTGTTAAAATATAAAATCATCATAAAATTTATCCAACATTATCCTAAATAACACACAGTTTGCGTCTTCTGGTTATTTTTATGCGAAAATAGGCAAAATATTGACAATTTTAGAGTAAATTTCTTGGGGTAGGGGTAAGTTTTACTGATATATGATGTTCATATTACCTAAAAACGGCCATTATTTGTTATGGTTGTAAAGCTTATATAATAAGCTTTCATTTGATACTTATTTTAAATGATATGTGTTAACTAAAAAATAATATTTGGCAAAAGAAAGACAATACTTATTCAAAAACGAAATTATTCAAAAGTCCCTGTATTTGGTATATTTGAAAATAAGATTTTGGTCATTTAAAATTTGTTAACATTGTCGTAACCTGTTTTATATTGAGGATAAAAGATTGAAAAAATAAAAACAATTTTCAGAATCGGGAATTGAGATGCACTTTGGGTTCTCTAGACCATCAAACTTAAGTAATGTGAATGAAAATGTCAGTTTTTTCGTCAATATTTCATTGGGGTGGGGGTACGTTTAATTGCGCTATGGAACGTATTGAGCATAGCAATTGTAAAAACTTGGGTTCTTTGTTAAGCTCATACAATAAGCAATCATTTGATTGCATATGCAGAAAGTAAATTCACAATGACTTCGGTATTTAGTTATTTGATACCACGTTTGTATAACTTGAAGGCATTTTGTCAACATTTTAAAGCAACTGAAAGAAAAACTTGAACAAAAAACGAAATTTTCTAAAATTTTGGTAGGTGGGTCTAAAAATGGGCCATATTCCACAAGTGCGTGCAGGTTATGCTCGTGTTAACATGTTTTATTTTGAAGAGGGGATGTATGCGGACTTAAAAAAATTGGTGGGGTTCGGAAGTGGGGGGTGCACGGGGGGTTATTCCAGCCCATGGACTATATATAATAGTAACCCTAACTCTAATGTATATAACAGTTAACCTAACCCTTATGTATATAACAGTTATTCTATCCCTTATGTATATAACCCTAACCCTTATGTATATAACACTAAGCCTTATGTATAACTCTTACCCTCATGTATATAACCGTAACCTTTATGTATGCAGCTGTATCTCTAACACTAATATATATATATAACCCTAACCCTTATGTAATAACCCTAACCCTTATGTATAACCCTAACCCTAATGTATATAACCCTTCCCCTAATGTGTATAACCCTAACCCTTATGTATAACCCTTATAATAATAAGGTTAGGGTTGTATACATAAGGTTAAGGTTATATAGATAAGGTTAAGGTTATATACATAAGTATTGCTGTTACATACATAAAGTTAGGGTAATATGTATAAGGGCTACGGTTACTGTTATATAAATAAAGGTCAGGGTTATACGTTAGGGTTATGGTTATACATATTACGGGAAGGGTTATATACATTAGAGTTAGGGTTATACATAAGGGTTAGTGTTATATACATTAGGGTTAGGGTTATACATAAGGGTTAGTGTTAGGATTAAAAAGAAGTTAACTCCAATAGTTTGAAACATAACAATTAAATTGTAATTTAATATAAATTAAAAAAATAATAAAAAATAATAAATCAAATAAACAAAATAATTAAATAAATAAAAAAAAATTAAATAATATATAACAAACAATAATAAAATAATTATAAATGAAATAAAATAAAATGAATTAATAAACAAAATAATACTGAAATGTAATAAATAAATAAATACAATAATAATAAAAAAAAACAAATAAAATTAATAAATATAATAAATATTAGAAATGATAATAATGATGATAATATAATAATAGTAATATAAATAAAAAATGATAAAATACTATTAAAAAGAATAATGAAATAATAACATTAAAAAATGAATTTATAATAAAAAGTAAATAGAATTATAATAAAATAATAAAAAATAATAAATAAAATAAACAAAAAGTTAATAAAAAAATAAAAATATTAACAAATTAAATAATATAAAATAAACAATAACAGAATAATTATAAATGAAATAAAATAAATAAATAAAAAAATAATGAAATATAATAAATAAATAAATACAATAACAATGAAAAATAGTAAATAAAATTAATAAATATTAGAAATAATAATAATAATGATGATATAATAAAAATAATAATAATTAAATAAATAATGATAAAATAATTTAAAAAAGAATAATAAATAATAACATTAAAACAGATTGAATTTATAATAAAAAGTTAATAAAATAATAATAAAAAAAAATTAAATATAATAAAATAAGTAAAACACTTATAGAAATAATAATAGATAATAAATAAATAAAAAAAAAATATTAAAAGTAAAAATAAGATAATAAATAAAATAAATACAAAAATTAAGAATATAAATAGATTAAATGAAAGATAATAAATAATAATTGAATAATAAATAAAAAAATAAATAATAGAATAATAAAAAAAAGAAATAAAATAATAAGTAAATAAAATAATAATGAAATGTAATAAATAAATAAATACAATAAGAATGAAAAATAATAAATAAAATTAATAAATATAATTAATATTAGTAATAATAATAATACTATAATAATAATAATAATTAAGTAAATAATGATAAAATAATTAAAAAAGAATAATTAAATAATAACATTAAAAAATGAATTTATAATAAAAAGTTAATAAAATAATAATAAAAAGAATAATAAAATATGATAAAATAAGTAAAACACTTATAGAAATAATAAATAAATAAATAAAAATAAATAAAAATAAAAGTAATAAAATAAGATAATAAATAAAAAAAAAGTTGTCATAGCAACTTAGGTTAGGGTTGAAAAAAGGAAGTTTAAGAATATCATTGGATAAAAGCAGAAGTAACTATTAAAAAGGGGTACAGAAAGAATAACAAACTAGAGGCTCTCAAGAGCCTGTATCGCTCACCTGGGTCATTGCTGACACAATAAGTCAAAATAATCACAACGTTTAAGGTTCTCATTTTGTTTATTAATGTTTAGGGGTCTCATTTTGAAGTTTGTTAATGTTTATTAATGTTTCAGGGTCTCATTTTGAAGTTTGCTGATGTTTATTAATGTTTAAGGGTCTCATTTTGAAGTTTGCTGATGTTATATGATCCAAAATTAAACTATGTTTCCCACTGGCAGCTATTTTTGATGAGGCGTAGACCAACTGTCACCTTTCTTGAAGAAGACCATGTAATGATCATTGTGCTTCACTTTGGTTCCAATTGGCATAGTATTTTCAGAATAGATCTTTAAATGATTTCCCATGGGGTCCAAGGTTAAACAATGTTCCCCGCTGACTCTCATCTTGGATGCTATGCGGACATTCAGACACATTTTATGAAGGGGACCAAGTAAGGACCATTGTGACTAAGTATGATTCCAATTGGCCATGTACTTTTAGAGAAGATCTTTGAATATGTTCCCCTATAGGGTCCAATGTTAAAAACATGTTCCCTCCTGGCGGCCATCTAGGATATATGATGTGGACACATTTTTAAAAGGAGCCACTTATGGACCATTGTGACTAAGTTTGGTTCCAATTAGCCCAGTATTTTCAGAGGAGAAGATTTTTGCAATATTGTCCATTTTTGGACCAAGTTCCTGCTGGCGGCCATCTTGGATGACTTGCCGGACAAAATTTTCAAAGGGGACCACACAAGGACTATTGTGACCAAGTTTGGTTTTAATTGGCGCAGTAGTTTCAGAGAAGATCTTTGAATTCTTTCCCATAGGGTCCAATTTTAAACTGCGTTCCCTGCTGCCGGCCATCTTGGATATGATACAGACTTGCCAGACATTTTTTTATGGAGCCTCCTAAAGACCATTGTGCCCAAAGTTGGTTCCAATTGGATCAGTGGTTTCAGAGAAGAAGATGTTTGAGTGAAAAGTTTACAATGGACAGACCACTGTCGCAAGAAGATCTCCGTAGCATAGCCATGCAACCAACTGTGAAGTTATACATGCATTGAAGCTAAGATGTCACTTCAATATTAAATGAGGGAGATACTTGCATTATGGGCAAGCAAGCAGAACTAAATTAACCAATATAAACTTATATACAATTATTATTAAATTGTGAAATAAGTATAGTTTATGAAAGTATATTTGCAAACAAATGTAAAAATCTGTACAAAAACACCTTTTTGCTCTTGATTATGCACCAAATAATGATTTCTAATAAAGTGATAGCAGGGAATTTCTCTAAAACTCAAGAGAGAGAGTAAACCAAAGAAGATTTGAAAGCAGAATTTAAAGGGAAATAACCCATCACCATATGGCGTTGAAATTTTTATTTTTTTGGTGAAAAAAGTCATTAACTACAACACAGGCAGTTGGATTTTCTTTATAATTTCAGAGCATGTAGATCTTGATATGCTGAACATATTTCCAATTTACACTTTACCTCTATCTGTTACAGATTTTGAAATAAAAAATAAAAAATCATAAATTTTGAAAATTTTACGGAAAAAGGGGTATAACTCTGAGACGGTTTTTTCGATTTTCTTCAAAATTGCAAGGCAGTTAGATCTCGTCATTCTGAACAATTCTACTTTATGTCAGATTTTTGATATCTGCAACAGTTTTGAAGTTATTTGCCAAAAACAGCAATTCACCCCTATGTTCTATTTTTAGTAACAGCGGCCATCTTGTTTGGTCCTCGGACTAACCGAACACATTTTTTAAACTACATACCCTGGTGATGACCCAGGCCAAGTTTGGGTTAAATTGGCCTAGTGGTTTCAGAGGAGAAGATTTTTGAAGAAAAGTTTACGACGGACGGACGGACGACGGACGACGGACGCCAAGTGATGGCAAAACCTCACCCTGGCATAGCCAGGTGAGCTAAAAAGATAGTTAGAGTTAGTCATGAACAAAAGACAACAAAATCAGGAAACGAATTTTCAGGACTTAAGGAACACAACATTATGCATACAAACACCAAATGACTAGGGTTAGATTAAAGGGTTAAAGTATGGCTTAGAGAACACGACATATAAAACACAATGACCAGGGTCAAAATAAAGGTTAAGGTTAGGTGGGTTAGGGTAAATCATGGTATATCTGAACATATACAACATTACATAACAAAAAAGATAGGGTTAGTGCAAGGATAAGTTAGGGTTAGGGTTAGCATAAGATCAAAGATAAGACCAATAAAAGAATCTTGAATTGAGGTAGGGCGAGACTAATAAAAGAATCCTGAATTAGGTAGGGCGAGACTAATAAAAGAACCATTGAGGTAGGGCGAGACCTATATTTGCCAATGACATGGCATGACCAATGGCAATGGACAAGTGAGACCAAAGCTTAAGGCAAGACATAGCTGTTGAGAGACCAAAGGTCAGTGACATACTAAATATGACAGACACTTCTCGGTTCCGGAACGGAAACGATCTCCTGACCCGGAATTTGAAGGGAAAAATTGCAGAACTTTAACACAGCCCCACTATACTACTTGAATTATTATTTTTTTTAAATATTATTTTGTTTTTGTATAGCTAAACTTGAAATACATGAAATACCTGTAATTATTATATAGATAGTGGTGATTTATCGAGTTTTCCAAATTATATAAATCTCATATTTTCACTCAGTGAATTAAACAATTTATTTTCACTCTAGGAAATGACGTCACAATATTATCGTCAATGTAAACACCTTGCGCATTGATATTAAAAAGATAATCCCTAAACTAAAATCTGTTTATCGATTTGAATATCTATATAATAATAAGTATAACTAATCAACCGTAATGGATATCAATAATAATGTCACTCGTGTCGAACAACGCAACGGATTAAACTCCTGTTGGAACAAGTTCTAAACTCGTTTAATCCTGCGTTGTTCGGCACTCGTGACATTATTATTATTGATATTCACCACGGTCGATTAGTTATACTATAAATATTGGACACAATAAGAATGTTTGTCAGGGCTGTGACAAGAGCTGGTATGAGAGCGTTAATAGTTAGAATATGTCAGCTGATAGAAGGCATGATTAGAATAGGTCAGATCGGTAATGGGAACAACAGGTCAGCTGAGATCAGTCATGGCTAGAATAGGAAATGGCAATCATGGGAAGAAAAGGTCAGAGCGGTTATCGCTTTGTCCAGTGCGGTCAGGATTCTAGCTATTGACATGATTCTAGATCAGACTTAGAGCAGTTCTAGAGCACACTTGATACCTGTTCCAAGTTCACTTAGAGGAGCTTTTTTACCACTCCAAGTTAACTTTATGAGAGGCGCATGTGTGCATCCCACTGTATAGGAAAAAAGATAGAGAAAGGGGTGGTTGGGGTACCCATGAACCGTTACTTTTTGCTTGTGTCGGTACTATTTCTGGCTATCCTGAGTTCCTATCGTTAGTTATGTTTGTCTTGGGTCTGTTATGTGTGTTTTTAAGTGCAGTTCCCATGCATATTGTGGCATGTACTTGCACATTTGGGCCTATATAGGTGTTAAGGGCTGAAACGGCACAGTATGTTTTCAGGTACAAATTCCTATATTTCATACACGGAGAAGAAAAAAAAAGAAAAGGCCGTCGAACAAAGGCCCAATGTATACTTGAGTCTGATTCAACACTTGGGACCATCACAGATTTTATACCGCAACAGTGACACCGGTCCATAAAGTTATTCCTCAAAATGTTCTAGTAAGCCAAGGAAAACGTTTGTTCAAAGGATAAGGATATTAAGAAACACAAAAACAACTGGAGCAACTGGGGGCCCTTATCTATCTGTAGCTTACGATGAAAGAAGGCAAGGAATGTTTTATCCAAGAGGATTTACATACACTTGAAAAAGGTCTGACAGGATCACACACAGCACGAATCCATCGAGACCCCACTGAGTGAAGGACGCATTCCTATGGGATGTATCGGGGGGCAGTAATATTCAATTTTCAATCACACACACACACACACACACACACACACACACACACACACACATCATATAATTATATACAAGTATATAAATTCATCCCGGAAGTGTGCGATGTTTTAACTTTGCTTGTCAATCTAACCTAAATAGAGTGAGGAAAAAATCCAGATATTCCGGCTGTCCCGAGTTCCTATCGTTGTTTACGTTTGTCTTTTGTCTTATTTGTGTTTTTCGTGTGTAGTTCCCTTGCAGATTGTTGCATGTACTTGTAATTTGCAGCCATTGTAGGTGTTTCCCTGTTATCTTTTTTTTAACATTCATAGCTCAATACTAGCACTCTGTAGACGAATATATGTTGGCACTTCCCTCTGTGTTACTCAAATCATCGCTGTTATGACATCTATTGCAACACAACCTTCACTTTGTCAAGCGCCCTAGACCACTCAGCTATCTGGGATATACAAAATAGCTTTCTCCTCGTAAGTGTCTAGGGTTGTTACGATGTACATGATCTATAGGAGCTCAGCTTCGATGAAGTATTTTATAAAGCAGAGATGACTCAGTGTCCTTCAACACGGAATGCCTCCACTCAAATTTATTTTTTTATATAGTCGTCCGAAGTATATGAGCACTATGCAAAGATTTACAATACCTGTCTAATTGATAATACCATAAGACATTGTAATGAGCATGATTGATCATATCTCCCCACCTCAGAGAGGTGGGAGATATAGATAATGGTAGTTTTGGAGGTCGAGACAGAAAATTTCACCGTATCGCAGCGAGTCCGATAGGACGAGCTGTGATACTAGTGATATTTTCTGTCAAGACCTTCAAAACTACCATTATTGTTTTTATCGGCAACATCGTAAGAGTCATATTGTCAATTTCATGACGTCATTGCCTGATATTTTCTTGTATCAGGTCAGTACGGAGATACTGACAATATCAGTCAGTAAGATCAAAGAGAAAAATATACATATTGCCAATAAATTGTTTTTTCTCGTGGGTTCCGTCACAAATTTGTGTTCGCCTGCACTCACGATGACCAAATTTTCAGGATATATCAGTTTCCATTTGATCTATATCCATGTACTTTTAAGTGTTAATTAGTCAAACTGTTAATGAGATATTTGCTAATTAAAATTATTACTAAAAATAGTATTTGTACTGGTAACAGCCTAAACAGGTAAAATTTAAAAACCAACAGACGAATAAAATCTAGTAAACAGACGAATGAAAGTTGTGTTGTGCACAGCCTAGTTAATTTATAAAAAAAACATACCTGCACTCATGTTTCTAACAAATGTCCTAATTTAAAAAAAGTCTGATAATTTAAAAATTAGTTCCAATTCATGATAACCTACTACAATTACAGACATTTGGAATATCGTCATACTAATATACAATGTATTCCCAATATTATAATTTGATTTCCGATTTAATGGGAAAATTATTTATTTCTTATCTGATTTGAAGTTACATCTAAACATTTTTATCGTCATTGCTACATACGATACTTTAATCAGAGATAATACTACTGGATTGATACCTTAATTTCATAGAAATAATTTGACAAGATTATGTTATATTAACATGTAAAGACAGTAAAAGAAAGCACATAAAAATATGCATCACTTAATCTACTCTCAGCTGACAATGGTTACTCTTACTTTTTCAATTAGGAAAAAATTATCTGTAAGGGTAGTCAGGCCGGGTCAATATTTTAGTCCCCTGGAATAAATTATGTCAGGACGGGGAGATATAGTATTCTTTTCGAATACATTCCTCTAGTTATGTATAAATTCGTCTGAAAATCATCCCAACATTGTTAGATCTGCAAATTTGAAATCAACCCAACAGGTCTGCAAATTTATATCAGCAAAATATTGGTACTTCCCTCTGTGGGAATCGAACCATCGCTGTTGTGACATCCTGTACTTCGTCCAGCGCCCTATACCATTCGGTTACCTAAGCTTTATTAAAATATAGCCTTCGGCAACTGGGTGATACCTCCTCGTAGCTTGATCTAGGATTGTAACGAAGGAATGATGTAAGGGGCTCAGTTTTTCTATTTTGTTATTTTATCAGAGATATAGTGTGGGGCATGCATTACTTCAAATGTAGCAATTTAGTCTAAATTCGAAACCTTTGTTTCTATGATTTATGAATTTCTGGTCATTGTGAACCTGTTAAACGACATCGAAAGTTGTTCATTTTGAGAAAAACATTGCGCTGGTATCATACAGTAAACGCGTCACTTACATTGTATGTATGGCAAAGTTAACTGTATGGCCAGTATGGTTAAAGTTACACCCATAAAAATAAAAACAACACTAAAATTGTAATTGTAAGAAATTTTCATTAATCATGATATACAAAACCATCAAAGCAATATTTTCCTGAATTCAAGGTAGTTGATTTTAGGTATTACTATCGTTTGTTTTGATTTGTTGTTCTTTACTAGAGGGATCTTTCATGTCTGATTTTCAATGTGTTCAAAGCATTTCTGCACCTAATAGTCAGAATTATACGAGTTATGCGTTTGTTACAATACTGCGTTTAACAATGAACTGCAAAATGAGCACACGTGTATCGTAACATGTTATTACAATTCCCCCTAAAAATCTTTATAAATATTAAAATGATACCAAAAAACCAAAAATGACATACCACTCAATGAACAACGCAATTCAACAGGCAGAAAATTAAACAAAAAAAAATGCACCACTTTACAAAAAAGAAAAATAAACAATATAAAACAGCTTAAAGTTGATTTTACAAAGGCTACATAACATCCCTCTAGTTACAGTATAGGAGTTGTGGAATCTAGAATTCTAATGAAATTTTAGCAACACTGTTTATAAGTTTGAAGCATTTTCATTTCAAGGGTTACTGTTATCTATACAGCATCAGTAACCATTCACAAGCCTTTTTCATATACAGATGTCAACCACATGTTTTGAACATTTATGCCGATTTGCAACATATTCATTTTCATGTATTTTTTCTTCAATTTCCAAGGCAACGTATACCATTTATAAAATCTCTTACATTGTAAAAACGCTTAAGCATTTAAGACAATATTTCTGTAGAGGTTTTATCCAAGTTAGAGCATATATTGCTTCCAACCTTTTTGATCCAGTGGCAGAGGGGGCTAGTTTGGTAGTATGGAAACTAGATTCTTAATTTACACGTGATAGACAACCTCTGTGTAAAATTTTATTTAAAGCAAAAAACTTTTTTCAAATTACCTGTTTCCTTGGTTACGTCGCTTTATTTAAATTACATCACTAAATTTAGATTCGACGAAAAAAACATTATCATTTTAAAAATTTCATCCAAAAAAGAGCACTTGCACCCCCCCCCCCCCCCCCCTTTAATGGGATAATTTGAGAAATTAATTTGATATGCTTGGTAACGTTTATAGAACGTCTATCTGCAAAAAGAGTACTTGGGATGTATGCACATTTTATTTTTTCAGCTATGGTGTACTTGTTCATGTGATAATTTCTCTTATGTATTCACTATCGAAATTCAACATGTCTTTAGTTTTTTGTGTTGTCTTGTATATCACACTGTCATCTTTTAGTTCTGTCTTCGCTGATGATGTTTGTTGTACCGATTTGTCCATGTAATTGTCCAAATACTTGATAGATTCATAGAAGCTTTTCAAACTTTTACCTTGGTATTGTTTAAGGGTTAGAGAAGTAACACATACCATGGATTTTAATTGGTTTTTGTCTACGGGTTAGAAAATGATATTAACCAATCATCCACCGAACTGATCTTTCAACACCATATCCTAGCTGGCTGTGTAACGGGTGCCATGCGTGGAGCAGATCATGCTTACCCTTCCGGAGCACCTGATGATACCCCAGTTTTTATAGGGGTTCACACTGCTAGTGCTTTAGTTTTGTATCGTTCTTGTTCATTTTTGTTTATTTGTTTTGTCTTTGTCATACTGTCTCAATTCGTGTTGCTGTGAATTGCCGTGATTTTGGATTTATGATTTTAGAATTTCCCCTTTCCTTGTTCTTGCTTCGGTATTCGTTTGCCGATGTATTGGCTTTCTTGTTTTGAAAAAAAATAAAATATTTTTCTGGCCATCTATATATATATATATATATATATATATATATATATATATATATATTGCCCACATCAGGTGTGAATTTTGAAAGCGAAATTATATTCCTTCCCTTCTTTTTCTTTATCGACGAAAGGTTTCCTTCGCCACTATCAGAACAATTGACTTTTCGGGTCGTTTGTCCTATTATGCATATACATTTTCTTCGATCTCAACCATAATTCCGTTTGAATACAATGAATATTATATGCACCATTCCGGTCACTGCAAAACTGATCAAATACTATATTAAATACAGAACCCAATAAAAATGTACCGAAAGCAAAAATGGAATTGCTATATAATTGGGAGCAAATTCATTCAGAAGTCCTTTTCAACTATACTTATGTACTGCTTGATATTGATATTTGAACGATATGTTTTGGATGATCGCGTTTTAAAAATGTATTGCAAATAGATGATTTGCCTATTACAGACTTTGATCACGTTCCATAAATTTTTCACTCAATCGAAACACACGTGATACAGGACAAGTTGTCACATTTACCGAACAAACCCTTATAAATCAGCACCTTGACACATTTACCAAAGAAACCCTGATAAATCAGCACCTTGACACATTTATCGAAGAAACCCTTATTTATCATCACCTTGACATATGAAATCTATTTAGATATAAAACAAAACAAACAGACAGATAATAGGTCATATAATTTTGCTATAGTTCTCCAAATATGAAGTTTGGAAACTATGCAGGTCAAGAGAAAATCATTGTTACATCTTTGTAAATTTACGATGGAACCCTCATTGTTTGTCATTTCTAGAATTACTTCCCTTTGCATAAGTGTGTAAAACGCGAGGTCAAAGTCCGGAACTCAATGGTCTATTTAGATCTAAAGCGTTTTGGGCATCAGCAAAGAGTAAAAATTATGCCGTGTATTGAGGTGTACAGAAATACAGGCTAAACCTTGTGAGGGTATGGCTTTTATTTTTTATATCTACAATTGGGATATACTTGTGCACATATGTAAGTAAAAGAATTATGTTTTATAAACAACATTCAACGCACTTGAAAATACATTTCTGATTTCTTCTGCAGTACTGTAATGGACCATATCCGAGTTCTCGTATTTAGTATGAAAAAGAAAGGAAATTGGGTAAATGTCAAGGAGACAACATCGCATATCCAGGTTAAAACGACCTAAAACAAAGTATCTATGGGTCACCGTACGGTCCTCAACATAGTGAGAAACCTTACACCATACAGCAAGCCCTAAATGGCCCAAAAAGGTAAAAAGTGAATAAATCAATAGAAACAAACCACATCCAATTACCCAAACATCAAGAAACTAACATTTTATAAGAAGACAAGGACAAGCCAATGACCAACATATTCCTGACTTGGAACAGGCGCAAAAATTGCGATGGGGTCAAACTCGTTTTCTTGGATCCAGTCTTTATTTGTCCGCCCTACGTCACAAACATATCCGCCCATGTGACCTTTTATGTACTTCAAAAATGTATTATCGTGACGTTTAAGGCTTTATGACATGATGTTTTCCTTACTGTGACGTGTTGATAAGCAATCTTTTAAAACAGGATACTAGAGCTCGGATATGGTCTATTCCGAAATATATATCCTAAAATTAAAACAACACAGCAAATGGAGTGCATATTTGAATTGGTTTTATATTTAGAAATTTTGTCTAGACAAATGACCTACTTTACTTGATTTTATGTTGCTTATCTAAACTTGAACCAACGAAAGCTTTGGTATACGATTTTATCATTTATAAGGAAACAAGATGTGGAGAAGCCTTGTGTTCTTATGCATGCTGACCCCTACATCCTCTTTTCTTATTGAGGGTTCTACATCAAAACCGGATGGAACTTTTCTAACGGATGTCCATTACAATGCGTTAATTGATTTATTTATTCAAGAGAGACAGTCTCGTCAAAATCTCGAAAAATTTGTGGTCCAGTTAAATCAACGTCTAACCATAATTGAGCAGGATAATGTTAATTTGAAAGCAAAGATTGAAACTTTGGAAAAAGCAAATGTGTCCGAAGAAAACCAATATGAAGCTTTGCTGAATGAAACCAAAGCAGTAAAGCAAAATTATGATTCTCTCTTACGCCAACATTCTGATTTACAACACGAATCGGACGAAATGAAGAAGGAAATTCTTGGTTTAAAGCAATCGAAAACCATTTCATTTCAGGATCTAGAAGCCGAAGCAAATAAAACCGTTCATTTGCAAAATGAAATTCAAAATATGAACAATAATGTAAATTTGTTACTTTCAGACGGAAACGCCCGGAAGCAAGATTTCTTGGCTCTGGTACAAGTAACCAAAGCAACAAAATCGGATCTATTGAATGTACAATCGCAACTAAGCACAAAGTTGGAAAACTTTGTCAATTTTACCACTTCCTCAATAAATATACTAGAAACAAATATTGACTCTAAAATTCAGAATTTGGAAGCAGTCTCAAATAATACTATCGAAAAGCTTTCGGAGAGCACTGAGACGGGTAAGTAAATATAAGACGTAGTGTATGATGATCTCAGGTCGATATGATAAAAGAGTTGCACGTTCTTACTTTTATCTGCGTGTTTGTTAACATCTTTGTATCATTGTCTACTCTTTTGATTAAATCTATACAGTTGAAGCAAAAAATTCTGTTTTAATCTAACATTCAAACCTGAATATCGTTTAAAAAAATGCAAAAACCATGCTGCATGAAAACACTTAAAACTCTAGCCACAGATTTAACAACTAGAAATAACATTGTTAATTTTTTATTTACAAAGGGACAACTTAACCTCTAAAACGATGATTTACGTTTCAAATGTTGTCAAAATCTATTTTTTTCATTGTACATTTAATGTGCTAAATGGAACGACTTACATTGAATCCATAGATGTAAACAAAAGCAATGTCGATGATGTTCATCCAAAGACCAACGAACAGAACACAAAGACATGGACAATTTGTCTCGACTTAATCTACAGGCCCGTATTTCAACTTCAATAATGAAACTTATGCAATGCGACAACGGGAATCTTACGTAGTAATATCAACGGAAAGGATATCATTCCATTATTTAAGATGTACCCTTTTTATACTTTTTTCAAATTTCTTATCAAATTTAATAATAAATTTTGAAACTTACATATTTTCAAAAACATCATGTATTTTCATGTATAACCCAAAAGAGTCAATACAGAAACAAAAAAAAAAAAATCCCGAATTACTCTATATCTAATAAAATGTTTTTACAATTCGCTTCGATACCAATCTATTAAATTGTTGAATTGTGTAGACAGAAATATTAGGAGGAATATATTCTTATGTCTAAAATATTTTGAATTTTGATATTTGTTATTTACGTTTGTCTTTTGGCTTTTATCATGTTGGGGATAATCCCATTTGGGATAATACATCCCAATAATCGCTGATATCCCAATGGGGATATTTGGTCAGTTTTTAATGGATTATTCTTTTCACATTTCAATGGCGCGTAATGAAAAAAAAATAAATAAAATAAAAATAATAATAATAATAATAAAGACATGAGAAACTAAATGATTTAAGTCATCGAATGATATATCGTCATCTTCTTGATGACGATGCATATCATCGGCAGAGACATTTTATGAACGTAAAACCATACATTTTATTCTGTCAAAATTCAAGATAATCAAAACTGTGACTGGTTAAATTTCAAGGCAAAAGACGCGGGAAGTTTGTGTAAATACAACTAAATTAATCTGAAGTTTAGTTTGTTAAAATATACAAAGATATTAAAGTTTCAAATATCACTGCTACGCCCAACATTCACAACGTGTTTTAATACATGGTCAAAGGCAAAAATTCTAGATGAAATCAAAAGTCATGTTCATATGACTACTAGTATTTCTCCCTTCTTTATTTCTTTGATAATCAAAAACTATCTTCCTAAAACTACCACAGTTTCCTTTATTTGAATGTGGATAGAACTTTTCTCGAGGGAAGCTGGTTTTAGCAGATGTTAGTTGCTTAAAGCTTAAGTTATCTCTAAATCAAACAGACTGATTTTTTAAGCATATGCAAAAAATTGCAGCATCTTTTTGACAACAGAAGTATATCCCCCGAAAGCTCTAACCCTGTTGATTAGTTTTGTGGCGTTCTTACTCAGTTTTGTATATTTGATTTGTCTTTCTCATGTTGCCTCAATATGTGTTAAATATGATTGTCGTGTTGGATTTTCAACTTTAAAATTTCGCCTTTCTCCTTTCTTCATATTTGCTTCGGTATTCGTTTGCCGATATATTTCAAAACACGATAATGTATATAAATAATTGAAATACATGTTATCAGTCACGAACGGAGGCTGAGAACTGATAAATGTCTAGAATACAAACCAAATAGAAGGAGAGTTACAAATGGCGAAATATAATAGTAAATAAAAACAGGTTGTTTTCCGAATCATACTTGGCAATCCCGAGCAGCAAAAAGAGAATCATACAGAATTATACCACGTATGGGAAAGAGAATCATGCATGATTATACCAAGTAGAGCAAAAAATAATATTACTTGATGATATCCTGAAGAGAAAAGAAGTAGGGGAATGATAATCATACTTGATTTTCTGAAGTAAGGGAAAGAGAATCATACATGATTATACCAGGCAGACGTAAGATAATCATGCTTGATAATACTAAGCAGACGTAAGAGAATCTTGATAATACCAAGAAGGAATAAGAAAACTGTAAACCATGCTAATAACGCGTAGTTTTCTGGTAATTATTATTTTCGATAAAGAGCGATGGAAATTCACAGCAGAATTAAAAAAAAAATAAATAACCCGTGACCTTTTCATCCAGTAAGGGAGTCTAATTTTTACCCGATATTAACCATTATTTATTACAATCATGGGATACAAAATTTCACATACAATTCATGTAAGACTGTTTTTCCATTACAGATGCCAATATTATTTGATGTGGTGATGTGCTACTCATAAAAGGTTAAATTAATAGAGTATGAAACTACCTATTTCATCTAATTTCAGTTACCCTTACAGCATTTGCGGACGGTTCACAGACTGCAAATGATGGAGAAGTCATCAAGTTTTCTAGAAAAATACTAAGTAACGGCATTCATAACACAACTACATTCAAGCAGACTGGGTACTTTACGTGTGAACGGAAAGGACTTTATGCTGTGTTTGCCAGTATTGTAACATCAAGTCAGGATGCAAAATTTCTGATTTACAAAAATTCAAATCCAGTCACCATTATTTTTGTATCTTCTTCACAGAATACTATTTATGAATCTGGTTCCGGAATGGGTACATTTCAGCTGAATGTCGGTGACAAAATCCGGCTGACAGCATGGCATAATAACATACGTGTTCATGATTTTTCCAGTGTTTCGTTTTTTAAAATAAACTAAAAATTCTAGAATGAACTGTCATGGAAATGAATTTAATAATTAATAAATGTTATAAATAAATGAATGAAAAGTTCTTCACATTTTACTAGTCCTGTAGTTAAAAATAATCATAGGGTATTTGGATGTAATTATCAGTCTGACACAAATGAGTATCTCTTTAGATCAATACAGTCAAATTTAGTAGAGTGGAGTGCCTATACTCATGCAGAGACTCATTTTAGCCAGTCGATTTTTTTTGAAAGAGATTGCTCGTGATTTTTGTCCAAGATGGAAGCACCTTGAGATAGAAAAATTACAAACTGAATATCTTACAACTGTGATTGATATGACCGTATCATTTTGCCCTTCCGTAAATTGAAATAGATTTTATATTTTAAGTTTAATTAATATTTTGTTCATTTCATTTTTCTAAACAATAAGTTTTGAAAATAATTATTGATTAGATGTTTATTTCATTCGTGTTTTGTCGATTTCATTTATTTATTTCATTTTAACCTTTTCACTGCCACGGCAAAATTCGAATAAAATACGTTCTGTGCCAAGGTTGTTTTTCTTACCCTTCGTAGACGTACAGTGACGTTAACAATAGAGTTACGTCACAGGACCCTATGCTAGTGCTAGGTGAGGTGCTTGCGAATAGTGTCAGAAGATTCCGTATAGTGGCATTATAGATCTAGAAAAAATGTATAGGGGGAGTACATCGGCAAACGAATACCGAAGTGGGAGCTTTTGTAATGATTTATGAGTAAATATTTAGATTTTATCGCACGCAACTAACTTCCCTTATATATTTATTGATTTCAACAAACGTAATTATTTTCTAAGGGGTCAAGTCAGTCAAAAAGTCTTGTGAAAGATACACAAGGTACTGTTACATGATTGGAACGTAGCATGCAATCCTCTTTTTTGATCGCAAAGAGTTTGGACTTCCTTCTGGACAGGATTTACTTTTTGGTAGTTCAATGATAAATCGGCAAACGAATACCAAAGCAAGAACGAGGGAAACTTCTAAAATCATAAATCTAAAATCACGGCAATTGTGAAATGAGTGAAACAAACCCTATAATGCGGCGTGTGTCAGACAAATCAAAGAGGT